>CAVNYN010253759.1:0-13450 GCA_963692815.1 Nyctanthes arbor-tristis
TGCGCATATGGCGCATGTTAGTATCACCACCGCTGATAAGTGGAGGGGGTTGGCGGTGGTGAGTACCATAATGGGTAGCTGCATGGATTTATGAAAGGCGATGTATGCACGTTGAAGATATATAGCGTAAAGGCTTGGACGCTTGGCTGATGGCATATACGAGGGCAAAATTTAGTTTCACGTGTCAATTCTCGAGAACATGCCTTTTAGAGCTGAAGAAAAGCGTCTTGAAGTGAAAGAAAGAAAAAAACAAACAAGGAAAGTTTAAAAATCAGCGCTAGGATAGAGACGCCAAGAAAATTATGAACAGTATTTTAAAAAGCGCTAAAACGTCTCACTTTAACCAAAAGCGTGAAAAAAGTAGATCAACTCAAAGGGTTAATCAATTAATAAAAATTAATTGCAATTAGTCGGGCTTAGGCGTGGAAAAAGTGCGCCTAAGCGTGAATTAAGCCACATTTTTTAAATTTTTTTCTTTTTTTCTCCTTTATTTTTTTTATATTTTTATTTTTATTTTTACTTTTACCGTTTTAAGATCTAATTAAAATCAATCTCAAATTAAAAAATTAATATAAATATCTAAAATATCTCATGCGTAATTTATCATATAAGAAATAAAGAATAAAAGAAAAACAAAATATTAAAAAAGAGAAGTAAAAGATGACTTATGTGAAAAAAATACAGACACTGTATTATGAAATTGAAATAAAAATCATTTATAAATAGATATATTTACAATTTATGTCTTTGTACATAATTAGTATATATTAATTACAATTAACTAATAGTTTTATACTGCATCCCAACATGATTGTCTTAAATACTAACTTTAGTCTTTATATATTGGCTAAGTACGTTATTGCAAGCATCATATTTAAGAAATATAAGATAAATCTCAACGGATCAGACAAGGTAACGTATAAAAATGCAAATGCCAGTTGTTGGTGCCCATTCCAACGATATAAAATAATGAGTGATTTTCTTGCTTCTATGTATTAGAGAATAGGGATATAACTACTTGATCACAAAAAATTACGGAGATCGCTCAATAACGGAGATCTAATTTCTTTCCTTCAACTTTTCAACTTTCTTCCTTTTTGTAACTTTCATCCTTTTCTTAGTTAAACAACGGAAGAAATCGAATTCCCTTGATAAGAAAAAAAGATTGCCTCCAACTCCATGGAAGCTGCCTTTGATCGGAAACCTACACCATTTGGTTGGGGCACTACCACATCATTCACTAAGAAAGTTAACGGTGAAATATGGCCCTGTCATCCATCTATAGCGCGGGGAAGTTTCTATGATTGTCATTTCTTCGCATCAAACTGCATGTGATGCGTTGAAGGTTCATGATCCTGCTTGTGCAGATAGACCAGAAAGTATCGGAAGTAAAATTATGTGGTATGATTACACTGATATTGCCTTTAGTCCATACAATGAGCCACTTTTTCTAATTTTTTTCTTTTTTTCTCCTTTATTTTTATTTATGTTTTTATTTTTATTTTTATTTTTACTGTTTGAGATCTAATTAAAATCAATCTCAAATTAAAAAGTTAATATAAATATCTAAAATATCTCGAAAAGTGTAATTTATCATATAAGAAATAAAGAATAAAGGAAAAACAAAATATTAAAAAAGAGAAGTAAAGAATGACTTATGTGAGAAAAATACAGACACTGTATTATGAAATTGAAATAAAAGTCATTTATTAAATGGATATATTTACAATTTATGTCTTTGTACATAATTGGTATATATTAATTTCAATTAACTAATAGTTTTATATTGATTCTAAAAATAAAAAATAAAAAACGTTTTTAACGCCTAAACGCCGCTTATGCGCGCTTAACTTACAATACTTGAAATTTCGGGTCAACACTTTTTCATACTTACGTTTTTTTAGAGAGAGAGGGGGGGGGAAGGGAATTTTATTTTTTTTTTTTGGAACTCAAAAGGGGAGAAAGTTGAAATAATGACCCCCTGGACAGTAGAGATCTGTATATATATAATAAAAGCTCCATAGAGCATGTAAGTGAATGCGTAATCGAGTAATACTACCCCTACGGTTGCATTCTCCTACCAGAGTCTGACGGAAATACAAAGATACACGTGTTGCGCAGATACACGCGGCCCTCGTCTCTGCATGACACAGGTAATTCTGGCGGGGTGGGAGATCAAATTCAGCTACCTCTGTCTCAAAAATAAGATTCTAACTACTTTTTTAATAGGAAAGTAGAATATATTTTGAGACGGGTGGAAAAAAGAAAATGTACCATCTTTGTGAGACAGATGTAATAAAATTTTTGTTTTGAAATAAAAATAATTTACTAACAGCTAATAAGAATTACTACAAACAATGTTCTAAAAAGTGCACGTGTACTGAAACTTGTCTTCCACCACTGACCTCATCTAGCGCTTATCACCCATTAACCTTGTTTTTATCATGAATTTTCATATATAAACTTTTTTGCACATTACAAGGGGGATTGTAAGAGAGTGAAACGAACCCTTGACTATGGTGTAAGGAACTAATATGGATGTCATTAGACTATAAATGTCTTGACTATAAAGTATAGACCCAAGACTTAATCTATACGTTTGCCTTTTTTTTTTTTTTTTTGGCACTTTATTATTTTTAAAACACTAACAACAAACAATGATTAACTAAAGAAAAGTCAAAATTTATACTTTTATGTGTGGAATATACGCAAAAACAAATGTTGTCGTAACAGAACAAATTCTAATAGTAAATGGAGAACCATCATCATCAAAATATTAGACAAATGTTTTTCCCGTTGAATGTGTAATGCAAAGTTTGTCTTGGACTTTTATAGTCAAATAAATGTTTCGCACGTTCGTATATATATTACTAGTCAATTGTTAGTAGTGTATATAATATGGCTCTAAAGCTTTTGACTAATTTGGTGCTCCAACCGATATTTTACACAAAAGAAATGTCGAAAACGATCATATACCCATGATAGACACAAGTGTTTTTTTTTTTGGAGGAAAATGATAGACACGAGTGTTAGTATTCCATCTACAGGTAAAATTTCAAAAAATGTTTGGTTATCTTGGTGATGATACATATTCAAGGTGAATTGAATTGTGTTAGATAGCGTTCAATTACTTTATTACTTTTCAACGTACTTTGAATTCAGCTAAACCTACTTAGACTTGTAAAGGTTTTCAAACTTCATTATGCAAAAGTTTTTGCTTCTATCATAATTCCTCAAAAAAAGATTTCGTGAATGTTTATTATGGTATATGTTCCACTATTGAAAAGTATTTAGGATCCATAAGTTTGACAATGCATCATTAGAAGTGGGAAACATTTCTATTATAGAAAGGGTTAATTTCACAAAAGGTCCTCAACTTTAAGTTAAGAATCGATTGGGTCTCTAACTATTTTTTTCATTATCCTAGGTCCCTGACCTTTCATAAATGCGCACGATATGTTTTTTTTGGCACTATTCCTTTAATTTTTCAACAAAATAACTATTATACCCTTAACGTTTTAATATTTTTTTAAAAGAGCTTAAAAATAATTTTAAAAAGGAAAAAAAAAACCCAACCACCCCTCCCCTCCCCTCTCAAGATTGGCCGCCGGAATGCTACCATTACTGGGGTAAAAAAGGGGGTGAATCCCGCATGTCATTTCCAACAGCAAATGGGGGGATTCACCTTCTCCTTTTTGGCTGCCGAAATTGGCTGTTGTTGCTAGAAATGATAGTCAAAGTGCTACCATTTTTTAAAAAAATTAAAAAGTTAAGGGGTATAACGGTCATTTTGTTGAAAAATTAAATGAATAGTGACAAAAATGACCTATCGTGCGCATTTATGAAAGATTGGGGACCTAGAAGAGCGAAAAAAATATTAGAGACATAGCTGATTATTAATTCAAAGCTTGAGACCTTTTGTGAAATTAACCCTTGTAGAAATACCAATTTCTTGACATGAATACACCTGAGTTATCGGAGGCCTTATCTAAGCCTATGACATCTACAAGATCTGGAGGCAAACATTGTTGTTGAAAAGTTTAATAGATCTGCTAGCTAGCTGAGTTCTTCTATGGAGAGGAGGTCTCTCCAACCTGCACACATGGCCTCCTGTTATTGGGGGATCAGGGGGCCCTATGTGTGCAGAAGGGCTCTTCCTTAAAGAAAGGCCTCCTCTCCTTAGAAATTTTCCTAGCTAACTAGCAATTAAAACTTAAAAGTCTATTGCATTCTTACTAGAAAAGACGCACTTTTCCAACTTTCTATAATTTTTAGAAAGATTTGTAGAAATTCTCTAAGAAAATAGATATAAAGAGCATTACCCTGATGTGGCATGAATCTAACAAAAACAGTTCTACACTGTGTGATGTTGCTTTTATTAGATTCGTGCCAAATAAGGCTAAAAGGTGCATTATCTAATTTTGTAGAAGTACTCAAATTTGTAGATGCTAGTTTAGAAAAACAAACGTCAATTGATGAGATGTAATAAGCAACAGCTATTCATATTTTACAATTCATATTTTACGAGCACCTGATCGCATCACCCACAGGAGCAACCACGACAAGAAGTATTAGGGATTGAGATTCTCATAATAGGTGGTGCTATAATAATGTTAGACAATGATTTGACATAATACTAATTGCCAGTGTGAGTACATCATCACTTCATAAGTCACAATAACAGTTGGTATTATGTCACAACATCTATCATAATTGGTCATGACATCAAACATCTAGTGTTTAATCAAATTCATTAGTTTCCCATAGACATGGGGAAAACCTTAAGCTCAAACAGGTTACCCAAACCAAGCTCGAATATACCTAAAACCAAATGGCTTTAGGCGGGCTTCGAGTTTGAGTTAAAACTCGAAAGCTGGAAAAAACCCAAACATTTTTTTTTAACTCCAAAAATTTTAAGTTCAAATTTCTAATTAATTATATCTCAACCCACAAAATCATATCCCTTTCACAATCACATCTTCCTGTACTTGTCTCCTTCTCAAACAAAAAACAAAACTCTAGATAATGTGTAAGAGATGTGAATTTGACTTTTCTATAAGGATTTACTAGTTTCTATATATACGTCATGTGACGAGTACAAGGTAAATTGTATTTAATTATTTACTTGACAATACTGCAAATTTATGATAAAACTATAAAATTAGAAGATAAATAAACTAATAAAGCCAACTAGTCAAACGTTAGTATCTAATTGTTGAGCCAGGATCAGCTATCTCTTATTGCTGTCTCTGTTGCTGTCTTGGCCAATAAAAATTTAACACATCACTCAATTGTTAAAAAGGCAAATTCTTAATTTTAACATCCAAACAATCCTATACAGCAATATCATTTCTCCACTACCGCCCACCAACAAAGGTCCACCACCCACCAACTGTACCCAAGGCACTGTCACCCGTAGCTGACCGTTTGCAACTGCCGGCATCTATCTCATATTTGCAAAAAATTTACAAAAACTACAATGCCCAAACAAATAGGAATCCAAACCCTGAAATATAAAGAAATAATTAATCAAAATGGACAATGGAAACAATATGGAGAAAATCATCTTCTTCCAAGGGAAGAGCAATGGTTAT
Organism: Nyctanthes arbor-tristis; assembly: GCA_963692815.1. Classification (NCBI taxonomy): domain Eukaryota; kingdom Viridiplantae; phylum Streptophyta; class Magnoliopsida; order Lamiales; family Oleaceae; genus Nyctanthes; species Nyctanthes arbor-tristis. The sequence goes on from CAVNYN010253759.1 coordinate 5,595, forward strand.
GTGAAGACTTTCATGCGGAAGTGTATTAATGAGATTTCAGACAGGTGCCGGCCCTGAGCATCTCTGTCACTCACCGCCTCAAGCGCCTCCTCCTTATCTGGCCGGCAAACTAGATTTTAGATTAGCACTCAAAATCAAATCTGAAATTTATCTTTACCCATTGCGCAACACCTCTTTTTAACATCTGAAGAGCCGCTCTCCTTTTTGCAGCCATTGGCAATGCGACAAGAACCCAGCTCTGGTGCATCACCTCTCATTCTAGGTTGGTTGCTTAATCGTGTGGTGGTCCATGGTTGTCGCAAACAAATGATGTTGGTTTTGTGTAGATATCATCTTGGTGGCAGTGGTGGCACTGGGCGGCGTGTTGAGAGGTTTGACGGTTACTTTCAAGACTGTTTGGGAGGTCATGTGATATACTACTAATGTGTAAAATTAGATGATTTGTCAATCTTTAATTGGATGGGACAGTATTTGGGACAGCAATGAGTGACGGCCGATCTTGGCTCCTAATTGTTAACTTCATTACATTAATATCTCATTATTATTGTCATTTAAGTGTATTATAAATACTTTTTTTTTTTTGGTTATTACCCATTTAAGTGTTTCTTTTTTTTTTTGTTTATGTGCTCATATCATATACGTTAGATACCCAAAAAACTCGAACAAAACTCAAAGTGTTACCAGAGACTGAACCCCAATAGATATTTATTCCGAGTTTAATCAATCTAATACTCAAACCCGAAACCAAATACGGAAGCCTAGCCGGGCAGAATTCATTCTAAAGAGAGGATATTGGGATAGCTCCATTTACTGTACAAATCAAATGCCCTCGAGTCAACAGTCGAATGTAGAGGGGCCTCAGGAAGAGTTTTTACAATTTTCTTTGGGGGAATGTCTACTTAAAAGATTTTTCAAAATTCAAAGTCTCCTAACCATCTTCTAGACTTCTACAGGCAATTTACAAAAAAATGACCAAACAAAACTCAAAAGTATTCATCTAAAAAATAATTTGCAAAAATATCCACTTTGTTTTCTTTCTTTTTGGCTAAAATATTCTTACTTTCAAAAAAGTTTAATTTGTCGGCATATCGTTCTCAAGAATTAACAATGGTATAAAAAACAAAATCTGGTTAAACCAATCATGTTTATATATTTAACATGACTCGTACTGCACAAATCTCAATCACTCATTCTCACAAATTCTAATTCTATTTTTAAACAAAAGCACATTGTGAAATGTTTTTTCTCCTGGGATTTTCTTTTTTTTTTTTTTAATTAATGGAAAAAGAAGTTTCTTGATCACTAAAACAAGCCCCGACACCATCTCTTCCAAGACATTTAAGTCCAAAGTTTGACATTAATTAATTAATACGCACGAACACATATGTTTACTATAATTTTTTAACACCGTATTAAGTGCTTTATGACACACAATATCCTATGTGACTACATGTATATATGCATGTCACTTGACTTGTACGTAAGATTAGGAGACTACATGCTTAGAGATGACAAACCATGTGTGGCAACATTGTACCCTTGTGACATTGATCCTGATCATATTGGCACTGCACTGTATTTACTGCTTTAAAGAAAAAGTACGAGTAAAAGAAGCAAAAAAAGAAGATTAATCAGTATTCTCCTTATTGTTATTCTCATATATGTACTCTCCTAGTATGGTTGGGGTTAGCTTTCTTTTGTTGTCATTGGATGAAGGTTGTTAGCTTTGTTTTACTTTCACTAACTGGAGGTCAGGCTTAACTCCCTCCTAAGTTGTATATGTTTTTTATAGTTTATGAATAATATACGCCACTTTAGTGGCACTTTATTTTTAGGAAAAAAAATACAACTACGTCGGACAGCGGGTTCTATGTTAGAAAATTTTTACATATATTTATTCTTTAAACAATTCGTCCCTATTCTTTTAATGTAGAATTTTGCTTGGATGGAAGTAGCTTAACGTGTTAGTTAATCCATAACTAGAAGTATAATAGATAGTTCCGAACAAATTACTTAAACAAATAAATGTCTACGTACATATAAGTAAGCGTAACTGTTGTTAGTCGTGGCTGTAGAGAAAAATGAGGCCATATCGCATTTCCCCTCAGGCCTCAATGGCTCAATCTAGCCGCAAATAATACAAAAATTTTAGGTTAATTTTCACTCTAAGTTCCAACATTTCAACTTTGTATCAATTTTATCTTCATTCTTTTTTTTGGCCTACTAAGTCTCTAACTTTTCATTTATTATCATATTTTGTCTCCAATATCATTTTTCGTCCTCAACTTTTCTATTTTCACCTCCTACCCTACCAGATGGCATAGAGTCCATGTAAGTTCTTTTTCGCACATGAACCTACATGTACAGTCATGCGTAAAAAGCAAAGGTATTCTCATTAAACATTTAGTGTCTCTTTATTAAAGTTATAAAGAATGGCATTTTGTCTTGATTCTTTAAATCATAAATCATTTTTCATTGATCCTAACTTATTTAAATGTCAACCTAATTACCTTCAAAATAATGTCAATCTAATTAAATGGTTAATAAATTTTGATTTATTTATTCATGCATGGGTTAACATTAAAATATATGAATTTGGGGGAAAAAAAGGAAGAAGAAGAAGAGTATAGTAATATACCAAGTGCTACTGTAGTATTTCGGTTGCTATAAATTTTAATTGTTGTAAAAAAATCTCTTAAAAATGCAAGCATTTTATGTCCGGCGAAGATTTCACTAGTTGGTTCGTGCAAAAATTAATATAAAAAAAAAGAGGGGAAAAAAACAAAAATCATATCTTTATCAGTAAATATCTGCTCTTTATCACTTTATATTAACTGACTAACACATTATTGTACCAGTTAATTTGCAGGAGACTGAGACTTAACATTTGAATTCAATCTTAAAACATTTTCAATTAGTACATGTCATCCATTGCTAGAACGCATACCATTCATTTTCAATTATTATTATCAATAATATGCGATAACATACCCAAAACACACAAGAGTTCCATTTACCAAACAAATTCCACCAGTCAACAATTGAATGGAGGGGGACTTGTCCAAGTTTTTACCAGCTGTCTCTGGGGGAGTGTCAGCTAAGACTTTTCAAAGTCTTCAAAAAGGCCCTACCTGAGGCGAGGCCCAAGAGGCCACCGCTCCAAGGCCCAAAATTTTGGAAAAATTAGGATGCCCAAAATTGAAAAGAATACTCTGTAAGGTTCTTTACATAAAATGTATTCTTTTTAATAGTTAATGATTATTTACACCTTCATAAAACAAAATTGCAAATTTACACTTTTTCATTGCAAAAAACATGCTTATCAGCAAAGCATGTTTATCCGGGTGACAAAACAAAATGGGAAATTGAGAATTGTTGAAGTTAAAAATACTGATCAGGTCTGAACTGTTGATTGGTGAACTTGATGGGAATTTCTTAACTTCAGTAATTGTTCATATCAAGAAAGGATTGTAACCTCCATATAAACTTTTCCTCATAATCTCATTTCATTAAAAAATTAATAATAATAAATAAAAGTGAAAAAAAAAAGGAATACCCAAAAAAAAAAAAGAATAATTCTTTAATGTAAAGAACAAAACAGGAAAAAAAAATACAAAATTAACCACCTGATACCAAGTAGTTTATGTGGATACGATTTTTGTGGTTCCAAGGTGGCATCATAAAGTGTTACCATATCTATTAATATATAAAGGCATTCAAGTGTCTTTTAGTTTTTCCCGCCCATTTGTTCTGCGGTAATGCTCACGGGTAGTAATATGCGGTGAAAGTTTTATTTCTGGAAAAATTGATTTCGTCCTTTTTCTTTATTGATTATATCACTTTGATTATTTTTATTCCGTACATCACGTTCTTTATGTAAATCACATTCTTTCTTTCTTTATAGGTTTGTTAACTAATGTAAGAATTAATATCTTTTCCTTTTCTGGATCGTTGTGAAACTAATCAAAACCAAAAGTCTTATAATTCTCTTATGTTTTATTTGTATTATGTGATCATTTTCTTTCCTCTTCTTTTCTCTTACCAACTCATACATTTTCTTACATCAAAACTGTGCATTTTTTCCTTTACAGGTTTATCAATACTTGGGAGTTGGGACTTGGGAGTGATAGAACGAAACGCGAAGTCTTCTGATTTTAGAATCCATATTTTTATTTGCTTTGTTTTACTCCACAGTTTCCACATTTCATTTAAATTTAGTTGAAAAATTTTTAAGTAATTTATAAAATTAACTGAACTTAGTTAGTAATTGATCTCCCATTCTCCATTTTTTGAGTGTAAAAGTCATTTCATGTCTCATGATAGATTGAGATATTATAATCGATATTAAATAAAAAAATTAATCATTTGAATTTAGTGGTGTAAAAAGTAATTTATGTTTTTTATCGATATATTAAGACTTCTCGTGCTTATTTAATATATATCTATCATATTATTAAATAAGAGTTTAAAATAATGTTTTATATTTGCTTATTTTGGCTCTGCAATTTCCATATTTGCTTCAAAAATAGTTAAAATATTTTTGCAAAATTTATAGATGAACATAGAACTCAAACGAAGTTGATCACCTCCTCATCGTCGTTGAGTGTATGATGTTGATGATTTTGATGATTTACCACTAATATGCACAAATTTAGTTTGTCAAACAATGTGGATGTGTCATTGCCTATGCGATGATATGCTTGAATTTAATTACCTTATAATATAATTACTAGGATCACATGTGCTATTTTTTATAGGGTGTTTATTTTTGGGCTCTTATGCTTGAATTTAATGTGTATTATTTCATTCTAATTCTAATTTAAGTGCCAAACAATCATATTTTGTGATTATTTTTATTTGATCTAGCGATTTTTTTATTGTTTATTTTTCATCTAGGGATTTTTTTTTTTATTTCAATCGTTCATTACTTTCTTTATCTAGATTGTTTCAAACGGGTCTTATTAAGTTGATCAATATATTAGAACATTCTTCATTTCTAAAGTACAGGTAACTATACATCATATTGTTTTTCATTATTAAATATTTGTAAATGTAAGTTTCATTGTATTTTTACTCATTTGTTTTAGAATAAGTCCTCTCGTACAACGTACGGGTGCAGAACTAGTATATTTAACAGTGCATGATAATTGTGTTAATCACTAATATATAAAAAGTGGAATACTTGTAAAATATTTGGATTCCATCTTTACCCCTACCATTTTCTTTTAATTCCCAATTTGCCATTTCTTTCTTATTACACCTCATTTATTGCCCTCTATTGATAAATCTCAATATATTAAAATATTATGAAACTAAAATATTACACTTTATTTATTACATTCTTGTTAATCAATTATTATGAAGAAACTAATATATTGTAAAACTTTCCTTGAAACAATTTGTATTTATAATATTGTATTAATCTTTAGTGTGATATTTATTGTGGTTGATTTTAATTTCAACTATTATTTCATAGTGGTAAATAAATTGTAATTCGCTTTTCATTTTTTTTAATTTCAAATTCTATTTATATTTCTAATCCCACATTATTCCTTAATTCCAATTAGTGTATTATTTAAATTCAATTTCAAGATTAATCTTTAGTTTTTATTGTGGTTAATTTTAGTTCAATTTCAAGATTAAAACCACAATATTAAATACAAAGCTACCGTATTGTTAACTCTTTAAATTAGTATTTTATAAGAAATTTGTTTAAACGATACGTTTTAAGAAATCAAAAATGATTATATTTTTTTTTATTGAAGAAGTAAATATTTAAATATTATCAACAATTATAGAAATCCAAACTTAATTATTTTATTGTTCTAAGTTTTGTCTATTACATTATATGTTGTCATACAACGTGCAAAGCACGTTTAAAATATGGTAAAAGGTGGATTGCCTTGTTGTTACCCTGAAATGTTATCATAAGTCACAGTCTATTATTATCTCCATTACAAGCTTACCTCTGTTACTATGTTACCATATTTGACAATGGATGATAATTGTGTTAAACATGGTAGAAGATGGATTGTCTTGCTGTTACCCTGAAATGTTATCAAAGGTTACAATATCTTATCTTTGTTACAATTTTACCTCTATTACCATGTTACCATGGTGATTGATATTCCATTTTTGTTATCATCTATGGGGAATGAAAGTATGATAACAGCATAATGTAGAACAATTAGAATTAAAGGTAAAAGAATTGAGTTGTTGTGGTTACAATGAAAACAACGATGGATATCAATAATGGTATCCACAGACAGGAATCCCAAAAAATCTGACTTTTGTTTAAAGATTTAAAGTGGATTAATCAGTTACACATAGCATAATAAATAATTAAGCGGTTACATTAATTAGCAATACACGGTGAAGCACATAACTAAGTAAAATTAAAAAAAAAAAAAGATATAATAATAAAGAATTTACAGAAAAAAAGCAAGAAATAAAAAAAAAAGATAGGGGTATAAATGCAATCTAGTAGGTTAAAAATACAAATATTTTATGAGGGTGGTGTAGAATTAAAATGTAAATAATAAAAGGGGTACAACTTTTAATTTCCTCTACTTTATATATATGATCCACGATTCGAATCTTGCAGTCAAATCTTTTTCCTTTAATTTTTTATTAAAATTATTTTCTTTACTTTTTTAATTAAAAATTATTTTTAGTGTATAAGATTAATTTATTTTAGTTTTTTTTCTCAATTAAATTAAATGTTACAACACAGCTTATCAAAAAAAATTTATTTCATATGTTAAGTTTTTGTATTTTCATTGGGTTTTTTACACCTAGGGTCCTCAATCTTTCATTTTTTATGGATTATGTCCCCAATCTTTAAAAAAATCCCCTATTTCGTCCCTAGTGACAGAAATCGTCAAATTCCACGGTTAAGGTCAAGGCCATTTTCCACAACATACAAAAAATAGATATTTTAATGTAAAAAAAAAAATTTTAAAAAGCCAAAAAAAGGAAAAAAGAAAAAATTGGGGAGGGGCTCTCACCTCCGTTCTGCCATTACCGGCAGTTAGCAACTTGACGGTTGATTTCACAAGACACAAGTTTTTAGTAATGAAATAATTTGGATCACAAATACCCCTTTTGGATTTATTTCACATTTCATCCTCAGCCTTTACAGTTAGTATCGCGTAGGTCTCTAACCTTTTTTTGACCCACTAGGTCCCTAACCTTTTAATAACTCACATGATTAGTCCTTCTTGACGGTTTCCGTCAAATTTTAAGTTAAATCTCTAGTCATAAAAATTTAAAAACAAAAAAAATATATATTAAAAAAATTTCAAAAAAAAGGGGTAGGACCGCATTGTGTTGCCAACAGCAATTTGCTGCTATTTCCGGCAACAAAATTGCCCCTGGAAGTGGCAGCACAAGGGGTGAGCCTCCCCCATTTGACTGCGGAAATTGCAATACGATGTTACCATAAATGGCAGCATAGCCGCAATTTGGCAGCACAAGGGGGAAGAGTCTCCACTCCTCCCCCTTTTTTTAAAAAAAAATTATATATATATATTTTTTTTTAAAACTTTTTTATTTTTTAATTTAAAAATATAAGGGATATAATGGTAATTTGATTAGAGATTTAAAGCAAAAAATTAACGAACCCGTCAAGAAGGACCAACTGTGCGAGTTATTGAAAGATTGGAGACCCACCAGTCAAAAAAAGGTTAAGAACCCAGATGGTACTACTGCAAAAGTTTGGGACAAAGTGTGAAATTAACCCATCCCCTTTTTCTTTTTTCTCTTTCTGACCGAATAATTATTACTATGAAATTTCTTTAAAAGTAGTGTTATTTGCTATCATGGGTGATCGGTCTTTCTACAAAAATAGATAAGGC
>CAVNYN010253760.1:0-96301 GCA_963692815.1 Nyctanthes arbor-tristis
TTTTCCTTCTAATATTGCATCCTTCCACATATTGTGTCACACTTCAAATCTCTCTCTCTCTCTAATGAATATACACAAAAATATTTAATAGACACGTGCTTGGTACTTGAACCAGTAAATTGCACATACGCCATCCTGAGGTAATGCCGATTATAAAAGAGTTTCTTGCTTTTCCTGGAAGCTTGTAGCTTGATATCGTTATGAGTCTCTATTTGCTGGCTAACTGATTCTAGTTTTCTCCAGTTTCTGGCTGTCTTTTTCCAAATTTGCCTTCGGATGTAACATATGACTAAGCTTCAGGAATCAATTTTATTTGTGATCTTAATGATAACGTTGCAGCCCCTTGGTCGTCGATGTCTTTCAACCCATATTCTTCCTGCAATAAAAGTACGAGCAGATACATACTTTCTTACTCAAGTTATTTTTATCTCTGAAATCCTTTGGGCCTTAACCTATTTGTTCTTTGCGCAATGGTTTTGCAGCCACCAAGCTTCCCGAACTCCCCAAAGCAACATCTTCACAAAGTGGTACGAACACTTTGTATTTTGGATTGGAAAATTTTTATTTGGGTTGTTCTCTCTCTCTCTCTCTCTCTATATATATATATATATATTACATAAACCTTAGATATATAATCATGTTGAAGAAATACCGTCTTGATGTAAGTTGTCCTAAAAAATTTGTTACATAAACGTCTACTCTACGAGTTATACTCTGACTGGAGAATCTGTAATTCGATCAAGAAAGTTTTACAAGGGCATTAATGCTTATCTAATACATGGTACTGGGCACGATTGAGCAACATATAAATGGGATCAAAATTTATTTTTCTTCCTTAATACTGGCGAGTGTCATTAAATGCTTCCCTGCAAACATGCCATATATTAGGAGTAGAAGGGTGTGCATCTGTTCCATTGTCCTCTCGGGCTGGTTGTGTAGATAAATTTACTAATCTTATTGTTATCATGGCAGGAAGCCATGCTAAATACACGTCTTTTACACAGTCGATCGCCTCATTGATGCTTCTCCAAATTCTTGTCCTTTCTTAGTTCATCGATTGGTAAATTCGTTCTCCAATCCACGATCGAGCATGTACAGATTACTTCATTGCCTTGAGCAAGCATCTAGGACGCTCATGTATGTTGTATCAATCTATAACCATCACAGTAGCTGGAAATAATTGTTTTATGAGTAAGTTCTGTTCTTCTGTTTTTGTTTAATACTTTCGTCTAAAAAAGATAGTTTAGTTTTCCTTTTTTGTCATTCCCAACTTATAGTCCAGTTTCCTTTTTAAAAAGTATGTGAAATATTAATTTTTTTATATGCCCTTATTTAATATATATAGCTAAAAAATAGAATTATTAAATTGAAATAATTAATAAGCGAAAGGGAATAATAGGAAAATGATTTTAAAATTTACTTCTTCAATAATATTAAATGAACGTCTCTTGTGAAAAAAATGAGTAAAACTATCTTTTTGAGACCAATGTAGTATTTTTTTCAATTTGAAATCTAACGTGCCTAATATGTGTGGTTGCAACGGAAATTTTACGCTACGGATGTCCTACCGAGATGGGCATGATGGGACAATTCATACATGGAGTAGTTGTTTTCAAGAGCGTTGACATTGTCTCTATAAAAATTATTTGCACTTGTAAGTGACCGCAAACGCAGGTAAGACCTTTTATTTCTCAAAAGCTAGTGAAGAAACTGCCAAGAGAACTGAAGATTTGCATATAAGTTGCCAAAGTATAGTACTTAAAAAAGACAAGAAAGTAGAATGAAATGGTTCGCAACAGTGAAATTCGATTCTTGTTAAAAAGTCCGCATAGTTATAAATATATGAGATTATCAGATTATAAGCGTCCTTGTGTTGTTTTCTTAGAAGGATTGAATATGGTGGTGTTGGCCGGAGTAGGGGAGGGGCGGCGGCAGCTGGTGGTGAAAACAGTGCGGCTGGGGAATTGCCCAGGGTGGTTTTTGCAATCTTAGGTGTTCTAAGAAAGTAAGAACTTCGAGGACCTGTCATGAAAATAAATAAGAATCTTTCACTTACGTGATTCTATCGTGTACTTCATAATCTTTGCAATACGCTAACACTGTCCAAGTCGATCGAGTTTTATTGAAGAAAATATCTCAGCGAGGTACACATTCCATTCCCCACATTGAGTTTTTACCACGTTTTTAGCTTTGTATCTCTCATTCTTTGTCTTTTTATATAACTCAACCAATGAATGTTTAGTTAATTGAAATAAACTAAAATGATAATAACACAACTACCGGCATTTCGGGACCATGGGTCTATCTAGTACTTAATGAATTCAAGGAAGCATCGTGTTAAATGTACTCAGCGGATTGTGATATTTGTGGACTTGTTTTAAAATTATCTATTTCGGATAAAAATATTTTTCAGCCATGTGCACCTCTTATGTAGAGCCTCAATAATCTCCCGCTATGTGTATATAGCGGGATGGCGAGGGATCATTACTGTTATTTCATAACTCGATTGTTCATTTGAACTTTCAAACATATAAAATTGTCCCAACTTTTTGAGCAGTGGCATTAAACGAGCGCTACGCTAAGGTAGAGATGCAGGTAGGACATCATTTTTACCTTCGAAGGAAGACTAGACCTTCCAAAAGCAGACAAGAGCTCTCGTTCTTTCTGAATATTGCTAATGAGTCCGTTTTACTCGTGCCCAGTTGACTTTTCTTCTTCAAAGTTTTATAATTCTTCCACTGATACATTATCTTCAATAGTAACGTGTCCAATAAAATATTAGTATTAACTCTGATAAAATGATACAACAAAAGATAAGGCTTTTACTGAAAACCGGCGATTTCTTGGCAGTATGAAGTTGAGAATCAGTTTGGCGTGTCCCCACCAGTGATATTAATTAGTGTTTAGTGATATTAATTAGTATTTAAGTCCCAATCAGGAACAGTAATCAAACATCAGTTGGAGTGAATTTAGAATTATACCATCTGCATTAAGTATACTGATTCTTCTTAGGAATGTGATATTTGATGATGACACTGGCAACTATGGAGATGAAAAGTCCCCTTTTTGTATGCAATATTTATTTTATCTTAAAAGAAACTATAGTCAAATAATTGTTTACATTCACATCATCAATAAATAAAAAACCAACATTTGTGAATATGGAGATTCCACATGTTTCAGAGCCCGGGAGAATGGACCCCAGAAGCATCTGAGTACAGGTATGGCAGCCTTAATTGTTAAAAATGGCCTTTTTTTCTCTCTTCCACTTGTTGTATGACGTGATATCATGTCCAATGACTCTGCTAATCTGATTCTCGCTTATCCCACTTTTCATGACAAGGTGCATATTAGACAACTATTAATTGTGAAGTGAGGGGAAATGGGCAAGAAAGAATTTATTCTTTTCCTAGTTTGCAAGACTGTGTATTGCTAGTTTTACTATTTATGGAAAATGATGGTTGTCTTTTTCATCGCCATATACATACTAACGTACATACAAATATCTGTGTCTTAAGTGCTTGAGTTTGCGGGATTTTTATACACAAGGGCTTAACTGAGAATTGTTCAAATTTCATTCATGGGTGTTCTTGAGATAATATCCCTCCCCAGCAGCCAATCACCCAGCCATCAACTGCAGGTACTAATCAGGTTAAGTTCAGTGCTGCAAGTTATAATTTTCACACTCAATATATTAATTAACAGTTAATTAATTGGGATATTGTGTTTTTGACCTGGTTTATTGGGTAAGAAATCTTTGTTCCATGAAATTGGTAATTTAAAATGAATATTAATTTTTTCCCCGTACCCATGTGGGAATCAAATATATCTAAGTAGCTAGTTGGTTTCTGCCTTTTCCGGGTGCAAATAATAATGATAATAATAATAATATTATTATTTTTTTTTTGCTCCACTTCACCTCCGTTTTACCTTTTGGTTTGGTTATTGTTTCTAGCTATAGGTATTAATGCTTACACTCCGTATTGTGTCTGGTTGTTGGGTCTATATTTACTTTCATCTCCTATTACCATTTGGAACATCCCTTATGTTGAAAATCTTAAATTTCTTGACTTTAAATTCTGGGTTTTCTGAAGCTCTCTGTCCCGATTAATCTGCTTGCAGATGCATGGATTCTTGAACCCATGGTGAATTGACTTGAAGAAGCAATAGTTCAGTTGCTGGCTTCTTGAAAATGGAGGGTCATAGGCATACAGTGAGAGCATTTGCTGTATTGATTTCTTGTTTGTGGGTGCCAATAGAAGTCATTGGCTTAACTGGAAACGCCACTGCTCCTGCTGTTAGTGCTTTGCCGAAGGTGCTGAATGTTGGGGCTCTGTTTACATTAAACTCGGTTATTGGACGGTCAGCCAGACCAGCCCTTCTTGCCGCAATTGATGATATAAATTCTGATCTCTACCATTCTTAAAGGCACACAGCTGAACCTCATCTTGCAGGATACCAATTGTAGTGGATTTATTGGAACTGTTGAAGGTAATAATTTTAGTAAAGATGATCTTCTTAATTTTAGCTTTCATTTCGTCTTTGGCGCATCCATCCTACCGAACTAGAGATACGAGAAACCTTACCGTTCAGCTTTTTTTATCATTTTGGCCCCTCATTTGGATAGCTTACTTACAAAGAGATTCTTGCATTAATTGAGTTTCACCTTAGCTCGTTATTAGTGAAAACGTTGTGCCTTATAGTATGGTAAAATTTAGACTTAGTTTTTGATGCTACAGTACAGTTCAAGGATGTTAACAATTATACAGTTTATTCAGTAAAGCTTTGTGCCAAGGAGCAATATTCCAGCTTTGCGTTTATCCTTTTCCCCAGGCTTTAATTTCAAGGATTTATCTATTTATCTTTTTCCAGCTAGCACTTCGGTTGAATTTTAAGGAATTGAGAAGATGCAACAAAGAGAGTACCTTACCTTTGGTCGTGGACTCTCTGTCTATAATGTTCTCATACCTAATGAATAACAAGTGTAAATAACTTGACGCACATATAAGCTTGTGATCTTGACTATGTCTTTATTTTCCATAGGTATGAAAAGTGCATCAATAAGTAATCAGAGGATGTTGGGTAGAATCGTATCAAATGGTTGTCCATGTTTCTTTTTGTTAATGTCAGTAAGGGCAAAATGAGAAAATTTTGACTGAGCCTTACTTGTGTAGCTTTGCAGCTTGTGAGCAGAGATATTGTTGCTGCAATTGGTCCACAGTCATCAGGAATAGCCCATGTTATATCTCATGTTGTGAATGAACTTCACGTTCCACTCTTGTCATTTGGGGCTACAGACCCAACTCTTTCTGCTCTGCAGTACCCGTACTTTCTTCGCACTACGGTAAGTGATTACTTCCAGATGTATGCAGTTGCTGACCTTGTTGAATACTTTGGATGGAGAGAAGTTGTTGCCATCTTTGTTGACGATGAATACGGCAGAGATGGGATTTCTGTTCTGGGTGATGCCTTGGCAATGAAACGAGCAAAGATTTCTTATAAAGCTGCCTTTACTCCTGGAGCCACAAGAAGCGACATAGACAATTTGTTGGTTGGAGTAAATCTTATGGAATCGCGGGTTTTTGTCCTACATGTAAATCCAGATTCAGGTCTTTCTATCATTTCGAGAGTGAAACATCTTGGAATGATGGCCAAAGGATATGTTTGGATAGCTACAGATTGGCTTCCGTCTGTTCTGGATTCTTCAGAAACTATTGATCCTGATATAATGGATCCTATACAAGGAGTTATTGCACTTCGCCATCACACACCAGATTCTGATCTCAAAAAACAATTTACATCAAAATATAGAAACTTGAAGGATAAAGAAACCCCAATGTTCAATTCGTACGCTCTATATGCATATGATTCTGCATGGTTACTTGCTCGAGCTCTTGATGCTTTCTTTGACGATGGTGGAACTGTTACTTTTTCTGATGACCCGACATTGGACAGTAATGGGACCTCTATTCAATTAAAAGCCCTTCGAGTTTTCAATCAAGGTGAAAAGTTACTCCAGAAACTTATCATGACTAACTTCACTGGACTGAGTGGACCAATTCAGTACGATTCTGAGAAAAATTTGATTCATCCAGCATTTGATGTCCTTAACATTGGTGGAACCTCTTTCCGACTGCTTGGGTACTGGTCAAATTACTCGGGGCTCTCTACTGTTGCTCCAGAAGTCCTGTATACAAAGCCACCGAACACTTCTACCAGCAATCAACATCTCTACGGAGTAATATGGCCAGGCGAAACAACAACAAAGCCTCGGGGATGGGTGTTCCCTAACAATGGGAAGGGTTTACAGATTGCCGTACCATATCGAGTTGCTTATCAAGAATTTGTGACTAAAGACAAGGGGCCTTTAGGAGCCAAAGGATATTGCATTGACATATTTGAAGCTGCAATAGCATTGTTGTCTTACCCTGTCCCTCACCAATATATCCTATATGGAGATGGTCATAGGAACCCTTCATTTAACAACCTTGTAAATGATGTGGCACAAAATGTAAGTAATCTCTTTCTGGCTTTATCCACTATATGCTGTAATTTGACTCTTATTTGTCTTCATGTTCAGAACTGTAGAAGTAGTTCTTTCTTTAGAGTAGCTAAACTGTATCTCTAGAAATTCTTCAACTGGCATAGACATGTTGTGGTTCGAATAAGTGGTGTAGTGATTAAGATATTCATGTTCCGGGGCGAGAGGTCCTGGGTTCGAACCACACCCATCCCTCCCAACTACATATCAGTTTCACCTCATGTCCCCTTCATGCCCCAGTAATCAAGGAAGTCTGATAAGACCAGTTTATCTTAGAACAAGAGTTCTTGGTCTATTGTTAAATGTCTATATAATGTTTCTATAATTCTTCTCATTCTTCTTTTGCTTTTTATAATACCATAGGTTGCACTTGTGCTTTTTCTAAGGGGCTAATTAGTTTTTTCTCCACTACTTTCACAAATGTTATTTATAACTTTCTTCAACCCTGAATGTTTATCAGGGATTTTATTATAGTTCTTTGATTTACAGAAATATGATGCAGCAGTTGGGGATATTACTATTACCACAAATAGGACGAGACTTTTGGACTTTACACAGCCTTACATGGAGTCTGGACTGGTTGTAGTTGCTCCTGTCAAAGAGGTTAAATCTAGTCCATGGGCTTTCCTTAAACCATTTACATGGCAAATGTGGTGTTTAACTGGGGTTTTCTTTTTGTTTGTGGGAGCTGTCGTCTGGATTCTTGAGCATCGTATGAATCAGGAATTCCGCGGTTCTCCAAGGAAACAACTGATAACTATCTTTTGGTAGGTATCTCAACTTTCAGATTATTGAACTACCATAAATTCACATATTCTGCATGTTTGTATGTAGTAATTGCCCCTTATTCCTTGTCAGCATGAGTTTTGCATTTACTGAAAGTAGTATGAAAACCAATGATACAGAATATCAGTTGAAAATTTTATGTGAAGTTCATGCAGTGAGAATTTGAATTACAATTCTTAAGATGTGATGAGCCTATTAGTTCATTTTCTTGAGTGCAAGTATTTATAATTCTTTGGGTAGCATCTTCAACTATCTCTGTTGTGGCTCCGATCTCATGGTCAGTAATTTAAGTGCACAAGGATCCTAAACTGAGTGTTTGGTTGACTTAGCTTCTCTTTCCCATTTCACATGGATATAACGTCTTGCTCACGTGTGTGCATGCATACAAACCTGTAAATGTACTCATATTGATTGTTCATATGTTGCAATTTCACTTTAAACTGTCAATACTAACTCGTTTGTTGATCTTTCAGGTTTAGTTTCTCAACAATGTTTTTTTCACACAGTAAGTAAATCCTGCTAATCAGTTTTTGCTTTTGATGTTGATGTCTTTTGAAGTTTTTCTCCTGATTATTTCAAGAATCACAGTCTAATCCTTGAATCTATTTGGATTGTAATGTTTAGGAGAGAATACCGTGAGCACCCTGGGACGTTTAGTGCTGATCTTGTGGCTGTTTGTGGTGTTAATTATCAATTCAAGCTATACAGCTAGTTTGACATCAATTCTCACAGTACAGCAGCTGAGTTCGCGAGTTCAGGGGATTGACAGTCTGATTTCGAGTAGTGATCCTATAGGGATCCAGGATGGTTCATTCGCATACAATTATCTGATCAATGAGTTAAATATTGCAGCGTCAAGGCTTCATTTCCTGAAAGACCAAGAAGATTATGTCAATGCCCTTCAGAGAGGTCCAAGCGGGGGTGGAGTTGCTGCAATTGTTGATGAGCTTCCTTATATTGAGCTATTCTTGGCCAACACAGAGTGTAACTTCCAGATTGTAGGTCGGGAGTTCACAAAAAGCGGATGGGGTTTTGTAAGTACTCGACTTGCAATTTTAACTTTTATACTCGTACATTAACTTCTATGATCTGCTCTGGTCCAACTTCCTACTTGTACAGAGGATATCCCAGAACATATATTTTTATTCCATTCTGCACTACAAGTGCTGTCTTGTCTGAGTGCTTTTGAAATTTGTTGGTCAGGCATTTCCAAGGGACTCACCACTGGCAGTTGATTTATCAACAGCAATCCTTCAGCTCTCAGAAAATGGCGAGCTTCAGAGAATCCACGACAAATGGCTTTCACATAGTGGATGCTCTGCACAAACGAACCAAATCGATGAGAACCAGCTTTCCCTTAAGAGCTTCTGGGGCCTGTTTCTTATTTGTGGCATTGCTTGCTCCCTTGCTTTACTATTCTTCTTTGGCAGAGTTTGCTGGCAGTACAGCAGATATAATGCAGAAGCAGACCAAAACGATGTTGAAGAACCTCCTGAACCTGCTCGCCCTGTCGGACGACCCTTCTACTCCACCAGCTTCAAAAATCTGATTGATTTTGTGGACAGGAAAGAGGCTGAAGTCAAGGAAATACTTAGAAGGAAGAGTAGTGAGAACAAGAGGCACGAGAGTCAAGTTTCTGATGGGCAGAGCAGTTCACCAACTTGACAGAAGTATAATCATCTGGGTAGTTTACACTTGAAATGTCAATGGTAAAATTTGACAGAAAGGGTAGTAGAAAAATCTGTTAGTTATCCTTGATCCCTTTTGTTCAATAAAAATGGTTTTATTTTTATTTGTTTCCCCTTCTTCCAATTTGTATATTATGTTGGTTGAAAGTTAAAACTTTTGAAGGATTTCCTTGAAGAAGGGCAAAAACTTTGGGCCTTACGTGCTTTTGCTGTCATCATTTTTTGTGCTCAACCAAAAGGGTCTCTATGTGCTATTTTGCATAATTAGCCACGACGGCAAGAAATCCTTTCTCCTGCATATAAGAGAAAAGGGTAAATTAAAACAAGCATCCTCAAGTTTTGCATCCATTTAAACTTGCATCCTCAACCCCTTAAATTTGGACCGGCAGACCCACAACCATTGGAAAATGAGTCCAGCATCCATTCGGATGATTTTTATTGTTCAACTATTAGGCTACTATGGAAATGATTTATAATGATCGTCCCATTATAAAAGGAATTAAATTTCAAATTTATGGCACTTAAAAAGTATAGAGAAGTGAATATGCGTGTTTCTTGACAATATATTCAAATTAAGTTTCACAGGAATTTTTTGTCATTATGTACGCATGTTACTTTTTTGTATTCCCGCATGACATGGATTTAAAATTTAATATAGGATTCCAATATAATTGGTTGTCAAACAAACCCTAGTAGTTAAATGATGAAGATCATCCTCTTAGACAAAGGGTACATATTTTCCAAAAGTCAAAGGTCTATTGGTCTAGATTTAAATACTGTAAACAGAATTGCAAATAGATGCAAAGGTTGGGCATGATTGCTGTAATTTGCCCTAGAAAAAAATACTACTCCTTCAATTCCACAAAGATAGCTCACTCTACTATTTTCGTCTGTCCCAAAAAGATAGTTTACTTATTATATTGAATATGTCTTAAATTTTTCATTTTCATATATGCCCCTAATTAATGTATTGTTATTTCTTTACATCAGCTATCTATGTATTAAAAATATTTTCAAACAATTAATGAGACATAAGAGTATATATGAAAAAATACGGACAAAATTTAATTTTTCAACTATATTAATAATCATTTTTCAATCTGTGTGAAAATAA
Organism: Nyctanthes arbor-tristis; assembly: GCA_963692815.1. Taxonomy (NCBI): domain Eukaryota; kingdom Viridiplantae; phylum Streptophyta; class Magnoliopsida; order Lamiales; family Oleaceae; genus Nyctanthes; species Nyctanthes arbor-tristis. The sequence continues at coordinate 10,130 of CAVNYN010253760.1, forward strand.
CTACTAGACTATCTTTGTAGGACGGAGGGAGTATTATTGATTGATGGCCATTTTTTGTTATAAAATTTGTATCCTCACGGAATCTTATCATTACCTCCCCAAAATTCTTCATTGATAACTAAACTTTATCATAGCTTGGTTCTACCATAAAGAAGCAGTATATATATGCAAGGATAAGAAAGACTAATTTTGAAGAGGAACTATAAACTGGAAAAAAAATGGTAAAAGATCAAAGCAATTGAGAAAAAAAGGGAGAAAAAAATGATGGAATCATGGAAGGACAAACAAGCCCATAAGAAGAAAACCTCATATGGTCCACTGAAAAAAAAAAATGGTAGTTTGAGTTAAGATGAGGGGCATGGCGCAAATTTATAATCCCCGTTGAATTTGAACATTCATCGTCACTCACCAGATCCCGGTTTCGCTGTCGTATATAAATTAAGAAATAACCGTACAATATTTCCCGATCAGAAGAAGAAACAAGAAAAAGAACGAGGATTCAACTGAACCAACATCAAGAAAACATACCCATAAAGACATCTCTGGCGAAATCAACAAAGAAGAAGAAATCATTGCGAATTCAAGATGGGTGCTTTTGTCAAGCTGATTGATTTCGCATTGTTCATGTTCTTTCTTGTAATTGCCATGGCAGCACCACTTATTGACTCGCAAACTTTCCTCCCTCAACACCTATTTCCTACATTTTTGGTGGACGCCAAGAGCTGGTACGGGCGTGAATATGGGGACTATTTGGTGGCCGAGAAGCCTCATTTCTTCGTCGGGCTTGTGTGGATTGAGCTTCTTTTCCAGTGGCCTCTTGCTGTGGCCTCTCTCTATGGAATTGCAGCGGGAAAATCTTGGCTAAAAACCACCTGTTTGCTTTATGGGGCCTCCACTTCCACTTCTATGGTACACAGCGTTTTCCTATCTGTTTATGTATTCTTGCGTTTTGATTAAATGATTACTTTATGAGGTGTTCTTTGTTTTCTTTTCCATAATGATCTGATTAGATGAATTTGCTGGAATGAATTTCAATTCTTGATTGGATTTGGCTCCTTAAACTTGGATTTTTCTTTTGCTGGAAATATGCAATATATTATATATCACTTTCCTCACGATCTCTTTTTATAGGCAATGCAATTTTCCTTAGGGTTTTTGATTTATATTGCTGGCGTTCCACTGAGCATGAGCTACCTAGATGTGACCTTTCGTACATTGATCACAAATGAAATGATAGACAATTGCATGTCATTCATACGAGAATAAAAAATGGAACAATGCTAGTCTAGTTGGCATTCTCTTATTGGAGAATGAATTGTTAGATATCTCCATGTATTTATGATTATCCACCAATATTCCAATATAAAAATGCCAACTAGACTGGAGACCTAGAGACCGGTCTCCAGTCTAAATAAATAGCATTACTCTAAAAAAATGTGGCTTCTACATTGTCATATGGCCATGGTTGGAAGTGAGGCTTTGTTTCAAGTTTACATCAGTAGCAGAATCAATCGTCTTATATTTCACTTTATCGTTTGATTGGATTAAAATTTTTCATTTTTGGTTTTTTGAAGGTCATATGTCAGATTAGAACATAGACCAGAATGTAGGTCAATGTGGAAATTGGATCATCAGAGCTATCACTTTACGAAATTGACATTAGGGCCTACATTACATGAAGAGAAAGGAAATCTACGTGTGAGAAATACACTATAGTCAGAATTTCCTCTAAGTAATGTACAACTAATTTTGAATGCAGCCGAATGCTCACTGTTGGAGAATCTATATATGCATATATTGAGCTCGTCGACAAGAAAGCTAGTATCTATTTATTAAAAGAGACTAATAACAGAATGTTCTACTTACTTGGAAATGAAGAATGATCTGGTGGAGATACCCGGTATATGTGGTGTCTTCTCCTCCACTAATTCTATTCACATGCACACTACCCTACATGTGGGTCCATGAAACTAGTGGAGGGGAAGGCACCACATACACTGTGCGTCTGCATAAGGAGACACCCGATGTCTCTAGATCAAAATTGGTCTCTTCGTGTGTTCTAATGTTCACCAAGAGAACCAATGCATTTTCCGTGATAGAAACAAACAGTCTTGTACGGAAGTCCTTGACATAATCAGCCTTGCACTAGGAGTGTTTTAATGCCGCGTGATATGTGAAAGTTGCTGTTACTAGTACCAAGCATTAGAGTTATTTGAGCTCAAAGATGTCTTTCTTAAGCCTAGATATATGAGTTGAGAAAAAGAGTGTAAAAAATCAGGATTAGTACATGTCCCCTTTCTGGTCCAATGTGGATTAAAGGAAGGCATTGGTTGACATCAAATTGTTGTAAGGATACCTTCTTATGATGGTGGTAAGGAGAAAAGCAGATTGTGGCAGGTTTGACCACTAAAGTGAGGAATTGATGTTGGGATGATGGTGAAATCATTTTATGACTACTTGAGCTTTATTTCGGTTTTCTTCTTACCTTGCAAATCCACTGAAATCAATAATATTAATATGCTTTTGAAGTGCCAAACATACCATTTTTGTAAAGAATAATACGATTATTTATCACTGGTCGTTATCATTACCATGTGCTGTGGCATATTATGGACCTATTAAATGGCTAGTCTTAGCTAAATGCGTAAAGTTGTAATGGATTTTAATTAGACTTATCATTTAATATCATGCCATATTGTGATTTCCACTAGTAATAGATGGCATTATTATTTTAAGAAACTCCCAACTAAGGCCCCCTTTTGAAGAAAGCTCGAGAATAAGGGCTTCAAAGAACCGGTTGTAGCTAGTTTTGGAGGTGAAGCCTAAAAGTTTGTTAGACGTGCACTTCTTAATTCTCCATAGGGGTGTTTGATTTGAGGCAAAAAGTTAGGGTGGGATTATAATTTCTACGTACTCTATGATTTGACAACTATCCATTTACAACCACACATTTCAACCTCCATTAAATATCCACCACTCATTCTACCTCTCTCTTCATTGTAATTTCCACATAATTTAGTCTCAATAATAATGAAAATAAAACACTTGTTAATTACCTATTTGCTTTAAATATCCATCAAACATTAAAAACAATGGTTGAGACTGCCCAACTACCTAGTATACTAAATTGTTAAACGGCTGAGGGTTCTCCGATTGCAATTGGACTCGTAATGGTACCTAAATTTGAATTTGCACACATTTGGATGTGTGTAAATTTTGACATGTGTTTCTCATAGACCTTAATGATATAAATACTTTCTTTGCTGCTATCTTTATATAGATTTTTCTTTTGCTTATATTCACACAAGAACCTCTATATATATATTTTTTTTACAATATCTTCTGCCAATTCTTCTCTCTTTCCACCCTTTTTGGGTTTTTCCTTCTCTCTTTCCTTTCTATGTTATGTTGTACATTATATTGTTTATGTTGTTGTATAGCTGGACTTCAATTCTTTCCCAAAGCTTATTGACTTGAATACATAATTGGGAATAGAAGTGGTAGCAAGACATTAAAACCCTGCCCAAGACTTTAAAACCCTGCCTTTCTTTTTCTATTCACATTTTTTTAATCTTAATCTTTCTTTTTTCAGATTGCTATACTTTCTGAACTTACATTGTCTAAGAGAGCATCGGATCAGCTGTTAACGATGTACTACCCCTTTCTCGGGTTTGCTATTTTAGCATTTTTACGTGGATTGCTAACGAGTTCTGGCAAGACCATGACAATTGGAAAAAGATCCGATCTCAACAGGAAAAAGAGGGCTTGAATCCATACCGCTGTTCAAGAGAGCTGCTGTTACTAATGCCCAACGAAGTTCCCTTCCAAGTTTGCAGTTAACTAGCTATATTTTGGTTTCCATCTCAAGTTGTAAAATTGCCTAGAACTGATTTTCTTTATTAGCCATTAACAACTGATTTATAGTCACACAAATTGTTTTTTCCCCGGTATGGATTGTTTTTTTTTTTTATCATTTTATCTATATTGCATTATGTTTTTTTTCAAAACAAATGCATAATAGTTTAATCATTTGACATTTTACAATCACTAGCATTTGTATTATTATTTTACTACAAACATATCACGATTCCAGAATGTCATTTTTATAACAAAATCTGCATAGGCAACAGAAACAACACTCAAATATGGTCATACTTTGCATCATGAGACAAAGAATGTCAAAAGAAGAAAATATAATATAAATGACATTGGTAACTAATTCCTGTTCATATTTATTTAAGTTGTCTCATATTATTATTATGAAATAATAACATTTAATATGTGTTTGATACAATTGCTTAAAGTGACAGGTGCATTCCTTGAACGTCTGATGAAAAGAATACATTATTAATGCATCTATCGTTGAATAAAAACTTATATATATTTATGTAATAATGAGATTAACATAGCATTAACATTGAATAAGTTAGAAGTAACCCAAAAAAGTCATTGGCTACATTTGCAATTTAGAATTAATAAAAAATAGATTGAGGTTTTATTTAAATTAGTTAATACATTTGGTCTTTTAAAAAAAAATTAATACATTTGGTGTTATTTAAGTATGTAGTTTTCATTAAATTAAGGGAGACAAAATAAAAATATGTATAAGTAAGATTTAATTCCACTTGTTATAAAGTTAGTGAATGGTTCTATCACTGGACATAAAGGACCGTTCTCCCGAAAACTCTCAAGTCATGACATCGCATTTTGTTTTTGATTTCTACTAGATGGTTCTACCACTGAACACATAAGACCGTCCTCCTGAAAATTCTCGTCATGGTATCATGTTTTGTTTTTCATTTCCGCCATCTTCGATGTCTCCTTCTGCCCATCTACAGGTCAATGAAGAAATTTAACGATGAGTCTCGAATGCAAACAGGCAACTATCTCTCAGTGGCCATGGCCCATGAGTTGGTGGGATATTTTGGCCGTTTAATATGAGCCGCTAGTAAAACTTGACAAGTCCAATCAGTTGGCCAATTAGAAAACTTGGCCTCATAATTGAACAACATGCGAAAGGTAGATTGCTATTGCAATTCCGTTTCATGAGATAAAATTTTCATCATTAGGGGGCTGATTTTTAGCCCAATTGGAAGCCACAAATTCTAACAATTTTGAGTATAATGACAAAGATATAAAAGGTGTAGTCACTAATCACTGTGATTTAATGACGGGAAATATCGACTTGCATGTTTGATCATTAGTTAATGTTATTAATTAAACTCACTTGACTTAAAATTTGATAGCTGTTCTCAATAATCGCATTTGTATTATTTATTATATCTTGAAAACCTTCCTTCACTTGGCGAGACTATTATTTTTCTCGTCGAGCTTTAATATGTAAATATTTTGTTTAACTAGGTGACGTGGCGCTTTGCTTCTATGACCTTTCTAATTGTGTTGTACTTGTAATTTTTCTATAGAATTTGATCGGGCTAGTGTATAGAGTCAGACCTGACTCTATAGAAATCACCATTGTACTTGTATTGTTTATTGCACTAGTATGTATTTGATTGTACAAATTTTAAATGGTAAGTTTTGTGCGTTTGGTTAAGAAGTAGAAACGAAATTTAAACTTCATGAAACAATCTTATTAAGAATAATTTTTTTTCATTTTCCCTAGAAACCAATTCCCACTTCCCTCCATGTAAAATATTTTCCATGAAAATTGAAAAATATTTTTTTTCCATCCTTTAATATCAAACGCGCTCTTATATATTTTCAACAAATGTGAAGTCTTATTGGTATATATATCAAAAATTATTTCTCATCAGATGTATAGTGAGATTATTCCGCTATGCGCACACATAAAAGGAAATTATTGAGGGGAGACTAGAATACTATGGCCCCTTGTATGTGGAGTCCATACAATTCTCCCAATAATATCTCACCATACATCTGTTGAGAGATCATGACTTGTATATATATTATACAATAAAATAAAAACCACCGCAACAATATTATGCGGCTTCTTTTTCTAATTAATTGATTCGCATAATAATGTGTCCGACAAGACTCCTCTTATGTTTGAAGCATTTCTTCAAAAACGTGTGTTACATGAAGACTAAAATTGGACCGCGGAAAATGCATTTACCACGCGACATATAAAACGACGGCTGAGGAACGCACCTTCAATTATTTTGATTCTGAAAAGGAAATTCAACGATTCATATGCAACGTCAAGCTGCATTCTTAGATATGTGAACCAATTATTAAGAGATTTTTCCTTTTGAAGGTATTAAGAGATTTTTCTTCCGCGGTGCAGGTGGACCAAACACCATACGTAATGTAACTTATTCTTTATGGAGTAATGCTATATAACATAAGTACATAACACCACTCGTATTTAGCAAAATATTAAAGTGATACCAAACGATATGTTAGACTAAGTGAGTTATTTATTTAATTTCACTTATTATTAAAGTATTATTACATTGGATGTCACACAAAGTGATGTGAAGCATTATTGATGGTATAGAGCATTACAGGTCATATATTTCTTTGACCGCTAACATCTCCTTCAATCAAAATGGTTTAGAACTGGTGAAATAAAAAAGAGCAATTGTAAATACTTCGACTTATCAATCGATTTCACTATTTTTTTTCTTTTAGGGAAAACATTTTGTATTACGTATCTTGAGTTAATTACCGAGTTAAGCTAGCTTGGCATACAATCAGACCATGTCTTCGAAACAGCAAATGCCAATGAAATTATTGTAATAGTATGAGCGTCTACATACTTTTCACAAGAGATATTAGTTACATGATTTACAACCACGTATTGATACATATAGGTGAACAATTCATTTCTAGTAACAACCATTCGCATCACCATGGTAGTCGCTGACGAGGATGTAGGTCTGACAGCCACCAATAAGAGGTAATTACATTTTTGTAATAGGTCAATTTTACATGTGCGGACGATTGGCCGGCACCATAACGCACCAGCAATTAGTACTAGATGAATTTCATAAAAGTGAATATTACCACGGCGTGTGATCAAAGCACTATTAAGTTAGACAAGTTGGTGATACCGATCTTAAGCTAAGAACAAAGAAGAAAGTGCGACCTAGCTTTTGCATTTTTTTCCTTCAACATAGTTATGCTACTATAATCGTCACACATGTCCGATGTTGTAAGTGCATCTTTAGAATCGGAAAAGTTGTCTCATCGTATAAATATAAACTAAAATATAAAGAATGTCTAACACTATGCCTAGTTAAGTCGGTAGATCCAACTCAAGTCAAATTCAACCGTAATGCAAGTTAAAAGAAATTGGTGAATAGTCCAATAAATTCCAGTAGATAGTTTGATTGCCTCTTGCGACTTGCTTATGGGCAGCAAATGACAACTAGCCCCCCTAAGCTTGAGAGGTCATTCACCACAAGTTGCTCCCTATATATATGCGCTCCCCACTTTGTGTTGAAGCAAGTCACTCAACTCTCCACCCCCTCCCAAATTGTTCTCTGTAACAGCTTTTGCTAGTTACAGAAACCTAAATAAAAATAAAAATAAAAATAAAGGGAAAAAATCAATGGCTTTTTCTGCTAAACACTTCTATTCATCTGCAACATTTACTGATTCTCTAAGGCATAAGAACTTGCCCTTCAAATCCCATTTTTCAACTTTTATTCTTAGTGGAAAAAGCTTAGGAAGGAAATGTGAAAAGTCAAATGTTTAGGCCTGGAAGCCTTTGTACATTTCAGCAGCAACAGGATTTGGCTATATTGGTGAACCTGCTGATGCAAAGCCTCGAGAGGCTGCCGCAGTCCAGTGCAATGCCTACGAAGCTCATCGATCGCAGCCCTTGCCGATTAGCATTGAATTCGGCCAAGAAGCACAAGAAGCTGCAGCTCAAAAGCTTAAGATTGGTGTTTATTTTGCTACATGGTGGGCTCTGAATGTTGTGTTCAATATCTACAACAAGAAGGTCCTCAATGCCTTTCCCTTCCCATGGCTTACTTCGACTCTGTCCCTAGCAGCTGGCTCTCTGCTCATGCTGGTTTCTTGGGCTACAAGAATTGCTGAGGCACCAAAGACAGATTTGGAGTTCTGGAAAACTATGTTTCCTGTCTTACAAACCTTAACTTACTTCGTTTTGGTTTTCTGATCTTAAATTCATTGAGAATAAGAGTTAATGTTACTCTATTGTGTAACCAGGTTGCTGTGGCACACACAATTGGGCATGTGGCAGCAACAGATCGGAAGAGCGTCAAAAGTGGCAGTTTCATTTACACACATTATAAAGAGTGGGGAACCAGCTTTTAGTGTTTTGGTTTCAAGATTTCTACTTGGAGAGTCATTTCCAACATCTGTCTACCTCTCACTTGTCCCAATTATTGGAGGCTGCGCACTGGCCGCCGTCACCGAACTCAATTTCAATCTAACAGGTAAGAACATTAAGCGCACTTCTCAATATATTTGATACCAGAACTTGAACTCGACTCGACTAAGTTGTAACTTTTCTTGATGATGATTTTGTACCTGCAGGGTTTATGGGGGCCATGGTGTCAAACTTGGCATTTGTGTTTAGGAACATATTCTCCAAGAAAGGCATGAAGGGGCAATCAGAGGGTGGAATGAATTACTATGCTCGTCTCTCAATGATGTATCTGTTAATACTCACTCCCTTTGCAATTGCTGTGGAGGGTCCCCAAATGTGGGCTATTGGGTGGCAAAAGGCTGTTTCTCTGATTGGACCAAATTTTGTTTGGTAAGCAAAAACAAAAGTGATTATTTCCTGTTAATTTTCAGCTTATTTTTGTAAAACTTTTGCTTAATTAACTCTAATACTTGTGAAATTTTGGTTAGGTGGGTGGTGGCACAGAGTGTGTTCTATCATCTTTACAATCAAGTGTCATACATGTCACTAAATGAAATCTCCCCATTGACATTTAGTATTGGGAATACAATGAAGAGAATATCTGTCATTGTGTCATCTATGATTATCTTCAGTATCCCAATTCAACCAATCAATGCACTTGGAGCTGCCATTGCTATCTTGGGCACTTTTCTCTACTCTCAGGTACTGTACCCCACACCCCACAAATATTTTATTTGATTTGGTGCATCTTGTGTAGATTTTTAAATGCCTTTTTCATCAACACTTGAAGACAAATAATATGCAACTTGGTACATGTTGCTCAAGGAATCATGTGTAGAATTTTGTCCCACATAAAATGATTCATGATTTGTGATATAGCCGAGGGAAAAGGTGAAAAGATTTTGCAAATTGTAAGTACACAACAACACTAAGGACCAGAATTGTAGAGAGATTGAACGTATTTGTGTGCGTGAAAGCAATATTAGAAGTTGAAAATAACTAATTACGATGGCTTGTTGTTTATGTTTGTACAGGCTAAGCAGTAAAAATACATGCAAAGGTTCGGTGAACATGCGGTCTATGGTAGAAAAGAGTATCAATGATTGGAGATCAAAGTATCCGGCGCTTGAATGACGTTCAAGGCTCCACTGATTAACTCTACTACTGATTATTGAGTTTCCTCTAAACTCGAAATTTAGAAGGGTTACCAAGATTTGGATGACTAAAGGTTGCGGAGAGGAGCATTTACCAATGTGCTGGGGGTATAGCCATTCAAGAATATCAATATTGGAGAAACTAGGACGAGAAATGGGCTCATGATTTATCTTTAGGAATATCAGTGTGACAAATGTAGCAATGTAAATCAATCACATTTGAAATCAAAGTAGTGTTAAATATCTTTTTCATTTTTAAATAAGAAAAAGTCAAAAAACTTTTTACTTACATATATATATATATATATATTGTCACTATTTACCTTTTTTACGGCTCAAAATGAACCGAGAAACTAAGGACGCTGACAGTGCCAATTATAACTCCCATTGAAGCCATTGTAACAGCTCCAATTCTATTGATTTTGACATTTCGCTTCTATTTTATTCATGTGTATCCCTAATTACATGATAAATATGATTGCGTCACATTAAAAAATAGATATAAAAATAGATAATTACATTGAAGCATATAAAAATTGCGTCACATGAGTGCGTGTCACGTGAGAATGTTATCTATTAATGTCACTTTTACACGTCTCTCTAAAATTGCTCATTCCAAATATGTCACTAATTATCAAGGATTTCTTTGATATCTTCTCCATACTTACTAACAGGGTTCACTAATTTATCGATAAATTATTCAGTATGTCATAAACTCTGTTTTATCAACTTTTTTCAAAATCAAAACAACTCTGCCATAGCTCGCATCCTAGGTCATATCACCGTAACCCGGGATTGTTCATACTTTACCGCGTGATCGTATACTCTTATCGTTTTATTGATTAATTTTCTTCTCTCTTTAAAAATAAAAATTCTTTTTTTTAATTAATAAATTTGGATTCAATCCAAAATAATCTAGAGCTGGCAGTGGATACCTTATGATACCAGTAGCTAATTCAATTTTTAAAACTAAGTAATAAAAAATAAATAACTCTCTTCTTTTATTGGTGGGTTCAATTGTCGAGCTTACATTTACTTTGCTGAGACAGGACTATATATAGTGATAATAAACATAGCAGAGAAATATAATAATAAAGTAAATTAAGATATTGTCTAATCTTATACTAGATTCTAATTAATTTTTTTAAGTTTAATTTTGGTGTTTAATTATTATACAAAAAATTAGCTGCCTAACTAATCCTGCCGGCCCACAAAAGTTTGACATTGTGGATGCCTTTGTTTCTCTGTTTGACATTTACAAACGGCTTTTGCCAAAGTTCATGCATTAAAACCTCCTTATAGAAAAATCCCAAACCTTTCAACTATCAACCACCACAAAACTGCCGTGCAACGCCCACCAACGCCCACTTTATATACATGTGAATTGTGATCAAGTTGTTCAGTCCTCTCCTCTCAAGTGAAGATGGCTGAAGAGAGTGGTTGGACTGCTTATTTGGAGGATTTTTCATTAAACCAAACAAAGCATAGTCCATCACCACCTTCCATGGACAGTTTTGTTAGCCCTTCTTTGGCGTCCGATGCTGCATGGTACGGGTCGAAGGCTCATCAAGCTACAGCCCGTTCTTCGTTTTCTGGCTCACAAATTCCTAGGAGATTGAACTTGAAGAATCATAGGATGGGTAACAAAGTTTCTTCTGATGACTTGGAGGATACTGCAAGCTCTCCTGTTAATAGCCCCAAGGTAAAATTAAGTTCTTGTGTTTTTACTTTGTACTACTGTACTTTTTTTAATATGTGGCGGCTCGTTATTTTGATGAATCATTTCTTCTGACATATATAAGAGGATTTCTATCCTTGTCAAATTTATTTGGTATTTACAAGTTCTTCACTCGTGACAGGTGAGTAGTTTGAAACCATTGGAAGGCAACTGCACCAGATCAGATCATAGTATATCCAATTTTATTAAGGTATTAATTGACAACATAGTGAATCAGACATGGTAGTTTCTTTATCAGATATGGTAGTTTCTTTTTGTTTCCTAATTTTATTTACTACTGTACAAGCTACTTGTCCAGAAAATTTACTGTATGGTGAATTTTCTAATTGGATTTATTGGTTTTTTCAGGGAAAACAAGCTGGGTTAAATTATTCATCAAATCTGCATCCATTTGACAGAAAAAATGTGAACATTACTAATGATCATAGAAGTGAGGAGGAAATAGACCTGAAGAAAAAGGGATTGTGTTTGGTGCCTATGTCTGCGTTCGTCGATTATCTAGGCTGACAAACGCGCCCCCCCCCCCAACCGGTCCTCCTCCCATCCCATCCGATGCCCACCCTTTCAATTTATCATGATCTTGGGTGGGTTTATGTTGCAAACATCAGTGTACATAACTATAAAAAAAAATAATTAAAAAAATAAAAAACTATGTGGTGCTGAGTACTGTAATAATTATATAATGGTACATAAATAGCAATGGAAGTCTTTCATCCAGGTCTGTGATGTGTAGTAGTTTTTTTTTTTTTTTAATTAAAGGTCACTAAAGTAGATAGTTTTATTCATAAAATGAAGTAGAAAAGTACAACTTATGAGGAGGCTAAACCTGACCTCCAACCAATGAAAATGAAGAACTCAAACCTACTGAGATGTAGTTATGTACGAGTAACTTAATAGATGTTATTCCTCATATTTCATGACTTGAAAGAGTGGAATGGTAAATAAATAGATGAAAATCATAATCATAATAATATTGTTACATCTTTTGGCCCAATTCAGATGTTGGTAATACCTACATACATAGTAGTTGTACTAGTAATTCTGTATCGAATACGTTTCCCATTATGTGAGAAGTATTTTATTTGTTCACGATTGGATTAATGGTTCCCCATTAGTCTTTCTTTGTATTAGTTTCTTCTACTACTTTTAAGTTTCAAATAATGATCAAGACACGTAAAGTGATAACCTGCGTACGAGCATTAAATTAAGATTTATTTATTTATTCATTTATTTTGTGGAATTGTTATTTTATACGAGAGGTGAAGATATATGGGAGGGGAGAGAAATAAGGGTATGGTCCAAACTCATATCTCTTTTCTGAAAACTTCCGCATTTAATCATTGTTAGAGAACAAATGGAACTACTTTTTTGCGAATTTATTAGAATAATTAGTTTAATTGGGTATAATAATATGGAGGCAATAAAAAACATTTTATTTTTTTTTACTAGAAAACAAAGATTCGTGGCAGATTTATTGTAGGCAACATACATTAAAATAAAATATGTTGTGGTCCGATTTGGGTACCAAACAATTACATGTATCTATCAATATGCATAATCACTTAGCCAGGTGCAATGAAGCAACTTAACAAAAAATAAATTATTTTGAAAATTAAAGTCGAGACTTAAAATAAAAAGCAACTCTAATATAGGATCAAGTAATAGATTGTTGCCAAATAAATGTATTAAAATACATCAAAATTGTTGACATATAATAAGTAATTTAACCTACCGACTCACGAATCTATAAGGATCCGTTCCTAATAAGATCGCTCCGCTACACCTAATTAGGTAATAGGGGCGCGTTTGAGGCACCATTGTTTGCCCCGCCGCAGGTTCCCGACAGTTTGGGTTAGGGTAAGCCTACCCCATTTAGCCGTCAATTTTTTTTTTTTTTAGTGTAAATTGGAATGCTGAAAATTTATAACAGCAATTGAGATATTTTAGGTTCAAACGCGCGCAGCTAATCGAAAAGAAACTTCAACATTCCAAGTTCAAACTAATCAATTTAATATATCTTGATTTTTTTAAGTTTCTATTAATTAGTCGAACTTTAAAATTTTAGATAGAGATCATGTTTCATTTTTCAGTCATCAATTTATAATATTTTGTGCATAACATTGATTAAAGAATACGTAATAAAATATTATCATAGATCCTTTTATGAGTTATATTGGTGCCCCGTTGCGGCTCATGACCCGCCCCGTGCTGACCCGCCCACCAACTCGTAGATCTAGGGCGGATTTAAGGCCACTTCAAGAATCGTGAGGCCAATCCAGGATGTAGCTGACCCGTCCCGAACCTATCCCACTGCCATTACTCAAAAAACATATCGTGAACCTTGGTTCTCTTGTGATTAGCATAGAAAAATGCGTGATGTGCGTGGAATAATGTTAGTCAACCCAACTACCCTTCTGATGTCCTGCCCAGAAAGGAAAAATAATATCTATAATAAACTTGAGATGTTTATATTATATATATCCAATAATAATATAGGAGTAATACTACACTTTAGTTTACTAATTAGTTCATTAGTTTATATTTTTAATCTTAAAATATCTAAAGCTCAAATTATTTAAATGTCTTAATTAATAGTTTTACCTTTCTTGTTAATACACAATCATTGAATGAATTGTGAACTAATATGGCAGTTTATCATTACTCTTAAGGTGATTAATTCGTTAAATGTGGATTATAATGATAGTAAGGTGGGATTCATTATCATAGTATGAAATATCACAAGTGCACATCGCACTATCTATTAGGCCTGAGAGTGGTTTGGTTTGGTCATGGTTTTAAGAAAATTGAACCAAACCGAAAACCAATGGTATTTTGAGAAAATAACAATTTGGTTATTTTGTAATTTTAAAACCAAACAGAAACCAAACCGTTCAGTTTTGTTTGATTTAGTTTGATTATAGTTATATAGAATATTAAAAAATAAAGCTCAACAATGTTATCGAATAAAGGTAAAAATAGAAAATTATGTACCTTATAGGAGCATCAATTATACTTTATGGTTTAAGTTACAAGATTTTAATAGAAATTGAGATTTTTTGATAATTTTATTCTTTTAACTTTAGAAATTTAAATCAAGAATTAAGTTAATAAATTTGAAATCAAATCATCTAGTTTAGATAAGGTTTGATTATTGGTTTTTGAATGAAAATCATAACCAAATGATTATTCATTTTAATAACTAGAACCGTTTAAAAACTTTAAAAAACCGAACAAACCTGACCAAACTGCTCAATTTTAGTTTGGTTAGGTTGGTTATGGCTATTTGTCCAGCCCTACTATTCACATCGTGATAAGACTATACTTTTCCCCCCTTTTTGCCTTGTGTATTCAATTTTGGTCAAAATTTCTACTATATATTTATTATAAGCGCATCGCCAATGTAATAATGTGCACAATGAGAGAAAAATAATTGACACATAATTTCAATCTTCTCTCTCTTATTTCTTACATTTTTCTCTCCTACCTTGCAACAATGTTGTATTGGAGACACTTTATACATATATATATATATATATTTTTTTTTTTTTATCACAAGGGGAGGGAGGTGGTGGGATTCGAACCCAGGATCTCCCTGTAAGGAATTAAGCCTTTTTACAACTAAGGCTACAACTTGATCCCGAGACACTTTATATATTAATTTTAGGGAGACTTCTTTTTTTAAAAAAAAACGTGAATAAGTGATATAGTTTTGTTAATTAATTTCCATTTTACACACTTTAATGACATTTTTTAATGTAATTGAGGGAATTTTAAGTGGGGTATAGAGTATATACACGAACTCATAATATATTGTCTTGATAAGAATGCACTTTATAACTTGAGCTATCATTCCTGTGATCTCTTAAATGACAATTTTTTGTCTAGTTAATTTGTTTGATGATTGAGTCATTATATATGTTGCAGAACAATATGAATAAAAAAGTAAATAAATATTAACTAGGGAACACAAAGTCAAAAGGTTATTAAATTCCCAACTCGAGAAAACATCTACACTACACACCTTAAGAAACAAAAGTTACACAGTTTTTAGTTCGGAAATTTTCTTTTTTTTTTAAGCCCCAAAACTTATTATTATTATTTTTTTATACAAGGGGAAATATGAGAGGGGTAAGTGTGTTTCAAACTCGGACCTCTTACAAAAACGTGGGTTATTACTCAAAATTTACCATCACATACTAGCTATATGGAATACCTATATACCTAAGCTTAACATCAAGAGTTGTGCAATTCGCAGCGTCTCTTTTTTCCTTTTTTTTCTTAACACATCATCTCAATTTGAAAATCAACTATCATGATGGTATCACGCGGTCCGGCTATGAAATCAGCCGGGTTCTTTTACAGAACTCAGTCTTCAATCACACACTGACACCTCACCTGACACACATCAAATATCAGCATCTCATTGGTTACTGGGCTCTGTAAGGAACCTAGTCATAGGTTCCTTAGAATTGTCCAGATATCACGTCATTTTGTAAAAATGATTTTGTGTAAGTAGACTTTCCCTAGCTATTCGTGATCCTCGCCTTGTGCCAGTACATGTCGCGCATATCCCATGAGTCAACGATAAGTTGTAAAATCTCTTGAATTTTCGCAAGTCTTTCAGATCAAGAATAATTCTTGCATGAAGTCTCAGCAATATTGTAGGGACTATAAGTACAAGTTGCTTAGCAAAAAAAAAAAGAAAGAAAGATAAAGAAAAAGAAAAAAAAGTGAACCATCTTCTCTATGCAACCAACAGGTTGATTTAGGTATTGGCATTTTATAATTGCATATTCAAGCCATATATGCAATAAAAGAGCTTTGGATGAGATTAAAAAGAAGTATAGTTTCATCTTTATCTTTTGTTCTTATCTTCGATCCTCAAGTTTGGATCCTATCTTAGTTGACAAGGGTAAACCTCTACCAATAGTTATTATTAGTCACAAAACTTTTAACAAAATTCAATTAGATCTAGCCATTAAATTGCAACTTGTATGATAAATAACTTAATTGACGATCTTTATCTCACGTAAATCAAGCACAGACAAAGCTAATTAGAAAAAGCTTTAAAGTGATATTTTGTTGAAAATGGTCAAAAGCTAGATTTATATAGAAATAAAAAAATCGAAAAACCATAAAAGAAAAAAACGAAAAGTTTGGACCTTGTATCTTTCCTTGCAAGTCCTGGCTCATTTTTCTCTCTCTATTTAGACTAACTACTAGTCTTCGTCCTAGTGTTTCACTTTATTACGTTTGGTTCTCGTTTTCTTTTTCTTTTAATCCTTCCAAATTGTTTCTACACACAATGCTTTATACAATCCAAATAAGTAAAAGACGCCTAGTCAACAAAATAAGTTGAAATTAAAATCCAAATATGCGTATATGTACTTGGTTGGAGATCCTAAAATTTGCCTCGTACTTGACCGTTTGTAGGTGAACTGAAGAACAATTTTGTTTATTGTTGCACACATTGTATTTAACGCCCATCAGCACTACAATTGAACGACAAATTTTCCTCCGTTTCTCGTCTTTCTCGTCCATCCGGCCTTTAACAACATTGTACAAGAGTAACATATAACAGTACCTAAAGATTTGACGCTATTTCTTAACTTTCGGTCTGCGGCTCTCGGTCCTTCCCACTCTCTCTCTCTCTCTGCCCTCTCGGATACTTGTGTTTCATCAAGATGAATGATCTTCTCACAGTAAGATTACGATTACACTCACAATTTTACTGAATTTTGGGTTTTTGTTGTTTCTTTGACTACAATATATGGATGTTTATATATTGATTAACTGGGAATGGTAAGATATTTTCTGGGTTAATATGATCTTGGAAAGTTGACGGAATATATCTTTTTGCAAGTGTCAATCTTTTCTTAGAGCTGGGCTGGAGTTCCTGATTTTTATTTGTTACTGTAGTTTCTTTTGTTTTTTGATGTCTTTATTTTCAGATAAAAACCCATGATTGTTATGTACAAAGGAATGTATAGGGTGCAAAAAGATTGAATATATATGCCTTATTACTCATCTTTTTTCTTTTTTAATAAATTATATTTGGTGGCTTGGTGCTATTGATCATGTTATCAGTTTTATCAAAAATTTTTGCTTAAAGCTTCTAGTTTTGCTCTGCTGCTCTTTCTTTTTTCTTTCTTTTTTTTTTTTTTTTTAATTCACAATGAGGTGAGAGTTTGCATAACTTATTTGGCTTCCATTTTATGATATTCTTATAACGAATTGTGTTGGACGATTGTGCATTGCATCAATTCAATTATTATGGTGATATTTCTATAAGTCAGTAATATGATTTCTGATGGGTCTGTTGATTGAAGTCTATCAAATTAGTAAAAGTCATACCGCCTTTCTTTTAAAGGATTTTGAGTGTGTTTCCAGGATTCATTCGTTGGTGATGCCCAAGGCAGTCCTCCCAGAGAGCCCGATATTGAGATGGGCACCCGGTTTCCCAGGAGTAACTCAGATTTGGGAATGGAAGCTTTCAATAAGCAGGTCTGTACTAATCACTCCCACTCTTAACGTCCAAACAAAACATTATGATATCATTTTTTCGAGAGTAATCATTCTTTTGAGAGTCTTTCTCTGCAATTTGATTATTTTAACTTCTTTTTCCTTCTTTTAGATACAAGAGGTTGAGAAACTGGTGGATAAACTGGCCGATTTGCTTACAAAACTTAAGGTATGGAGGATGTGCTTATCAATACTTCTCTTTCAATGATGAATGAAGATAATTATGCGTTGTTTTCTTGGTGTAGGTGGGATGTTATACAAAGCATTGTCACTTTTTTTTTTAATTTCTACGGGGAGATAACAATTATTGATCCTTTTGAATCTAAGATGACTCTTTCAAAAATAATTGAGGGGGAATTTGTCTTCTCTCTTCACTTCATATGTTAAAATCTTGGATTATGCTAATCATCCACCCCATCTCGCGTTCCATTGTTTTCCACCCTATTGAATTACTTATATATCTCCGATCTAGAAGCAAATTATTGCAAAATTATCACGATATATAAGTAATTTAATGGGGGTAGATAGGAGGCGGACATGAGATGGGATGAATGTGTAGCATTATCCTAAAATCTTATATGAGATGATCATTTTGCACTTTATACGCTCTTTAGCAGCAGTTTAGGTGGTGTTTCAGACTCTTATTCCATGGTTTTATCTTGAACAAAATGAAACAGACTGTTATATGCACCCAGTCAATAGCACAAAAAAATATGTGACTCAGAACTTGGCCTTTGGATTAACTCAGGTCAATAACACACATCATTTGGGTCTCAGGCTCAATGGGTATGGTAAATGAATATATTTTTTTGTTTACCACCTGGATATTTTAAAATGACGAGATAGTAAGTTGATCACGAACGTGTTTCTTTCCCATTTATTCTTGAAGACAAAACTCTTCTCTATATTTAGAGTTCAGTTATCTTTAACGGATAGATCAAAATTACAAATATTCTCAATCTTCAGTAAGTAGGTGGACTTCATGCTAAAAATATTTCAACACATTGTAGCTAAAAAACTTGAATGGACAGATCTATTTTATTCAGGTTCTGTGGAAGTTTATCAAACCTTTTTTTATACAGGCGTTCAATTTGTTCTCTCAGAAACCTAACAAAAATTAGTAAACTACCTGACTCCTCATTGTCAGTTGCTTTCTAATCTCTGACAATTTTGGTTATCCGATCTTTCTTTCAAATCACGATCCTTTTTCCAGGATGCCAATGAGGAATCAAAATCAGTTACCAAAGCTTCTGCTATGAAAGGTGAAATTTTTTTATATCATCAACTTAATTCAACTGCTTGTTGACCAAATTTCTTATATTTATAGACACTGGTAATTGCATAGAAGATCAAGGTTTATTCATTTAGATTTTAGTTTTCAATGTGATTCTAGCAGTGACTTCCCAGTTAGGTCTTTCACAAGGCTGTAATCCTAATATGGTACTCCTTTATACTTCACGTACTGGCATTTTAGCATTTCTATTTCATATTGATTAGGAAAGAAACCGAATTTCATCTACATACTTCCTTCTTTGACATACTCTGGTTCACAAACTTTTACAAGTTCTCCACCACTTGGATTTCTTCAGCTCTCCAAAAAGCCCCCACTTTTATTCTTCTCCAAAGACTACTTAATTCATAAAAACACACACAACTACAAATGTTTGCATGTACAACATACAAATGAAAAGGCATACATGTATGCCACTCGTATATATCGACACACAAAAGTACATGCATGTGTAAACAAAGTTTTAGTGGAATTTTCAACCATCAGTTGTACTGTTCAAATTATTCTTTCAAATTAATGGTTATGACGTGTTACTTCTCATTTGCAGCTATTAGGAAGCGTATGGAGAAAGATATTGACGAAGTGGGAAAGATAGCACGGAATGTGAAAGCAAAAATTGAAGCAATCAATAAAGATGTTAGCTCTGACAGTTTGTTTTCGAGTTTCTCTCTTCATTTGCTTCAGAATCATATTGAGAAATCTTAATAGTATGGAACTGATTTATATTACCTTTTAGAACTTGGCCAATAGACAGAAGCCGGGGTGTGAAAAAGGAACAGCTGTTGACAGGTCAAGGATGAACATGACAAAGTGAGTTCCTGTGGAGAATAATAAATGATATATGGATTTTTCATTTTGGGTTTAGAAGGAACATATAATTCAAATTTTTCTCTCTTGCAGTTCCCTAACAAAAAAGTTTAAAGACTTGATGACAGCATTTCAGGTATTACCTGGTTACCCATTTAGTTTTACCCCACTTTTCCTCAGATATATCACACAACTATGTGTTCTAAACAGACCTTGAGACAGAAGATAGATGAGGAATATCGTGAGGTTGTTGAAAGAAGGGTGATCACAGGTTTTAATAATCAGATATGCATCTGACAGTACTTTAGTTCTATTTTCTGTTATTTCAATTATGATATGAAGTTAAACGAATTTTGTTGTCTAACTTGTGCTGTACATTTCACGGTTAACAGTCACTGGAACAAGGCCTGATGAAGAGGTGAGCCTGTGTTCTATTTGTAGTATTTAGATTCTGGACAACTAAGATCACAGTGATAACGGAATAGCTAAACTTCTAATTGACAGATAATCAACAACTTGATTGAAACTGGAAACAGTGAACAAATATTCCAAAAGGCTATCCAGGAAACAGGACGTGGGGAGGTAACATTTCTGTTGTATCACAAGTTACCATATATCTTTTTGATAAAATCTTTCTGTCACATGGATATTATAATAACTGACCAATACTCAAGGAAATATTTTATTCTGGATGGTATGTTCTTTTATCATCTTCATCTTTCACTTGACATATCATCTTATCTGATAGGTTAAAGACTGCTGTTGCCGAAGCTATTTTCCTTCATTTCAGTTTTGTGGCCCTCATTAATGGTCTGAGGCAGTTCCCTTGTGTCTTGAAATATGAATAACGTAAGAAACAAAGTGCGTGATCTTTCCAGCTCTACCCTTGTTGATGCCATGGCATCACTTTAGTTTAATAAGACCCCTCAACCTGAGCCCCTGTGCGAGCTTCCAAGACTAGTGACAATGGAGTTTCAAATTACAGAGCAGAAGTACTCACCCAACACCTAAAGAAAACGAGTAAAGAAATCTCTCTGGAGATTTGCTCAAGAATAGTCAAAACTCACTAGAGAGTTCTTTAACCATACAACCTCTCCAGACTAGAAACCTTTCTGTCAATCCATTAACTCATTCACAGGTTGCACTGCTGAAAACCTTTAGTTCTGACCCCTTAGAAAGCTAGACAAAAGTGAATCGGAAGCTTTAGTAGTGTCTTAGGACTCGAGTGAAAACATACTTCCACTGACATGAGGACTCCGTTGCTAACAGTACAACCTTGCACCATTCAAGCAACTTGGTTTACAAGCAGAAATCCCCAACTCCACAGAAAAAATGTATCTAGGTACATAAAAGATAATTTTTTCTTTCAGGCAATAATCCCAACATAAAATGCTGTAGACGCGTCCATGAGACGCTGCTTATTAAATTTTGGGGAAACTAAAAAATATGACCATTGTTCATTCAAAACTGTGTTCCAATTCTTACTTTATCTTTTATTTACTTTTGTGTTTTGAATTCTAGATTCTTGGTTGCAGGTACTAAGTACCTTGGAAGAAATTCAGGAGAGACACGATGCTGTAAAAGAAATTGAACAAAAGCTTCTTGACCTGCATCAGGTACAAGTTTTTCCCAAATTATGGAATTTGACCTAACTTTGTGAGAAACTTAATGTCTTTTTAATATAAAAAAACAACTCTCGAATATCAGATATACCTTGATATGGCTGTTCTCGTCGAAGCTCAAGGGGAAATACTCGATAACATTGAGAGCCAGGTTTGTCTCCAATGTCACAAATTTAGCTGTTGTATGCTTAATTAGCATGTCGTAAAGCTATGTGAATTGGATTGCTTTCCAAGTTAACGGGGATATTATTCAGGTGTCGAATGCAGTTGATCATGTCCAATCAGGGACAACTGTACTTCAGAAAGCAAAGAAACTTCAGAAGAATTCCCGAAAATGCATGTGCATTTCCATTATTATTCTCTTAGTAATAATAGCTATTATAGTTGTCGGGGTTATCCAGCCCTGGAAGAGCGGAAATGGTGCTTAAGTCATTTTAGCCTTAAGTATCATGTATATATTTATATGCATAGCTAGTTTAAGCCACCTAGGAAGTATTTGCATTTAGGGTGTTTGCATTTGGTGTGGTATAGGGCTGCTGACTTCTATTTTTCCTTTTTGAGTGGACTCTAGGAATTATGTTTTGGCTTTTAGATGACACTGTTAAAAGGTGTAGTTTGAAAACTTGGAACGAACTGGAAAAGTTTGTGTTAATTTTGACCTAATAAAACTAAGAAAAAGATTATGTATAATGTGCTTTCTATGATGGTACAATTGCTTTTGTAGTGAATTTGATCAAGCACTAGATGTGTACTGTTGCGGCACTAGATAAATGTTGTGATATAATATAAGGAAAATACTATTTGTAGGTTACTATTCAGGTAATCTTTTACAACGATCAAACTTATGTGTATTGTGTGTTTGGGGAAAAATAATTGAAGGATAAAACGATAAATTTACCCTATTTTATAAAAAATTGCTTAAATAATTACTTACAAATAACGGAACTCATAATATTAACCGATATAATTTGTGGGGTAGTAATGTGCTCATATTATTTTGCCACATCATTGTATAGTGTCAAGAAACCTGCTAATGTAAAGCTGCGAATGGGAGTCTGTTTTATCCCCTTTTATGTCAGTCTTTTTCCTTTTTCCTTTTTCTTTTATATTATGGTTTTTTTTTTTAATTTTATTTTTGCAAGAACGTAGAGAATCGATAGTGCGAACAAATAGCTATCATCAGATATATCTTGTCAAAAGAAGGTTTCTTATTCCCTTTCAAAAAAAAATGGAAAAGAGGAAGGTTTTATTTAATTATTCTCAATTTTCTTGAGAAATTAATATGTCACTCTGTATGGCTCTCGTTCCATAATGACTCTATCCTTTAAAGTGGGATCGAAATTGCTTGGCAGTTGCTGATCGGTTAATGAACCAGTCGGTTGGGTCTAGCTTTACCTGGAAACTTACGGAGGGCCTTTTTTTTTTTTTTTTGTTGGGGTGGGGGGGGTTTGTGGGGGGATGTCCTTACGAAGGGCTAATTGGTTGTTGGGAAAAAAATTAAATGGTAAAATAAATGAAAATAGTTTTTAACCTCCTTGTCCTCTAAAGTCTGATTTGACTTTTTCTCTTAAAGAATTATTTTATTTACTAATTTTCTTTTATGCAATTGGGCGAACTAGCATACACTCGCATCTAGAACTGTTAGTAATTTATCACGAATATCCGTTACACAGTCTCGTATCAGAAGATAATCATTTTTCCTATGACATGATTTGCGTGAAATTTGCAAAAGAATCAAATAAAAATTGGCGGGCTGGACCAACTCGGCTCGTAATAATACGGACATGTTCTCGGTCTAGGTTGGTTCTCTAATTTGAAAGATAACTCGGTCACATACTTTTTTTAGTTGGCGTAAGTGGTAAAGGCAAAATTTTTTATATTTCTCAAATGAATAAATATCATGCAGAACATTATGTCATATCCTTTCCCTTTGAAACAACACTTATTTAGTTCCGTGTATTTTTGCCTGTAATCTGCACACAGGTGAGGAATGCAGTAGACCATGTAAACATGGGCACAGATGCTCTCAATACTGCTAAAAACCTGCAGAAAAAATCCAGAAAATGTATGATCATCTCCATTTCAATTCTCCTTGCTATTGCAATCATAATTGTGCTCTCTGTTCTCAAGCCTTGGAGCAAATGATCACTACCAGACGTCCCTTTTTGAATCGCCGCTTCCATATCGTGTTTCTAAATTGCCCATGTCATTTCTAAGCCTTCAACCTCTAGGCGAGGCGATTTTGTTGTCACTCATTTATGAATAATGAAATTCTGTACGTATCGACATTTCAATGAGAGAATAAGGTGGGGTTTGAAACGAGGTGACTCCAATGCTGTCAATGTTGATGTTGTGCGAACAAAATTACAGAAAGATCAGAAATGGAATTTGATACATGATGAAAACTTCACATACATAATATAACGAGAAACAAGAATGGAAAAACATAAAAGGATTTGCAGGCTAAAACATGCCCAGAATTGCCCAATTAACAATGGAATTATTCCACCATGGGACAGTTTATTGTACTTGATTTCACAAATTTTGAAACTCAGGAAAACTTGTCAAGAACCCAGAAACCGTGTCTTTTGTGTGTCCTACATTCTGGCCTTGGCAATAACGACGCTGCCTTCGGCCGTCATAGTTGTGGTTCCGGCCCTTGTCCATGTCTCTTGAAACTGTTCCTCTGTCACCCCTGCAAAACAAAATAATCCCAGAATTTGTATTATATAACAGGAAATTTTGATACAAAATGTTGAAGGAGGTTAAGGAGAGTGTAAATTGCCTTTGCCCATAGCAGCAGTTGAAGTGATTCCACCCTGAACAGTCCTCAAGACTTTGTCATAGTAATTTGCACCAGACCATTTCTGATGAGCCAATGTGTCAACTCCATGTTTTCTCTCCTCCCTCTGGATTTTCTCAACGTATGCCAGCATTCCTCGTCGTGCAAAATCTTTAGCGAAGGTATCGATGATGAGAGCATCAGCATGGAATCCGGCAAGAGTAATGAACTGCCAACAATAGCCGAGTTTGGCAATCCGGGGGATGAAATCCATCATCTGCTGATCATTCATTCCTGATGCATCCCAGTTGAATGAGGGGGAGAGATTGTAAGCCAACATGATCTGTGGGTGCTTGGACTTGACGCCCTCGGCAAATGTGGTGCATTCAACCAAGTCAGGGCTGGAGGTTTCCATCCAGATTAAGTCGGCATGTGGGGCAAAAGCCCAGCCACGTACAACGGCTGCCATTACAGAGCCCTTGAACCTGTAGAACCCTTCTCTGGTTCTTGGTAAATCCCAGTCCCAGAAGAGATTGGTTAGGCTTAGTCTCTCAGCAATCTCTCGCCCTTGCTCGTTCGAGAGACATTTGTCATAAGTTGAATGGTTCATCCACTCATTCAGTCTCCTCTGCTTCTCAGCTTCTCCAATTTTCAGATTCTTGATGGCATCAACAACACATTCTGAAAATGTCTTCAACCGTGCCATTGCCAGCCAATTATCCTCAATGGTCTGAAGCTCGGCACCAGTTTTACCAGAAGCCATTGCTTCTGCTAGCAGAGTAGCCAAAGGCTTTCCTTTAAGATTTGGGTTGGTTACCCCCAATATGAACTGATGATCCCTTGTATCAACATTGGTTTGGATCAAAGTTGCTGCAACGGCATCAGTACGAGCTACTAAAACCGTTTCCACGCCCATGATATCAAATTGCAACCTTGCGGCCACAAGCCTATTGATGTGTTCACTAACGGCCACAAGCACTTTTCCAGCCATGTGTCCACATTTCTTAGTCACAGAGGACTGATCCTCGATATGGACTCCGGCTGCACCACGCTCAACAAACAACTTGCAGAGCTTAACAGTGGCAGTAGCACCACCAAATCCGGTGTCACCATCTGCAATAATGGGCTTCAAGTAGTCAATATAAGGAGTCCTCGCCCTCTCTTCCCTGCTCATGCTTATCCTTGCCTCTCTTTGCTTACGATCATGATACTGTTGCGCAAAGAAAAGATGCTCAACTTTGTTGGGGACTGTGTCATAGGGATAATCGGCAAGATCAGGCCCTGGTTCATTGCTAGTTGTATGAGTCGACGAACATTGCCAACCGGAAACATAGATTGTGTCCAAATGCTTGGCCATCATTGTGACTTGAACAGGATCAAGTGAACCAAAGGTTCTTGATGCAGTGCCATTGGCTTGGTGAGTTTTAAGAGTCCTCCAGAGTTTCTTGGCCATTTCATTTGATCCATAACTCTGCCTGAGATTACCACGCAGTGCCACGACATCTCTTGCCGAATACGGCCTTCGAGTGAGCCTGAATCTCTCCGAGTTCCACCATGCTTGCATCTCTGCTACCTCTGCCTCAAATCTTCCTTCTTCCTCCATAATCTGTCAACTCCAATGCAACTGATTATTATGCAAATGCCAAACAGAACTCAACCATTTGTTCATTCAATTTTAATAAGCAAGTTCAAAAATCCTCTTAAGCGGTGCCTCTTGTTACATACAATGTACATGACAAGACACTGTAATAAACATGATTTTATCTTAGCATCGTTAAGAGAGAAAAACCAGAAACTAAATGCATAATCTTACCATTGAAGGCACTGAGAAAGATGCAGCCATGGCTCGAACTCGATCCGGTAATCAAATATTTCTATACAATATGGGTTTTAAGGATACTCATGCAATGGCTGGACAGAGCAGCCTGATTTATAACAGTTGAAGAGATAACATTTCAAGTGAAATGGGCACCCAGAAAAAGATAAGAAAAAACAAAACCCAAGAAAACTCCACTCCATCCTTGAATATAATCTTATCTATCTATTGTCATTGTGATAAAACTTGGAAAAATTGGACCTAACTGCAGGCAGGCACGTAGGCAATGGCGGTATGCTCTTCCGATCTTCCCTGTTTCATAACAATTATTGTCATGTTCCTCCAAGGTGACATCATTTCATTATTTTTCCTTTTAAAAATTTTCAATATTTGCACTTTTGCCAAACGCGGGGTACAATGACAAAGCTAACAGATCTAGAAATTCAATTTACACAAGATCGGAAGAGCACAAAAAATTATGAATCTAATATGGTTAATATAATTTTTTCTATATAAATTTTGAAAAAAGATTCTAGGCGGCACAGTCTGCCTCTGAAACATGATGATGATGATTTACTTATGTAGCACTACTAAACGCATCGGCTGTAAAATTTTTATTAACTATATATATATATATATATTATATAAATAGCACAACCACAATATGTTTAGCACAACCACAACATGTTTTTAATCTTTAACCCCGAAAATGGACACGTGGTGTGGAAAAGCGTACGCCATGTGTCTTGCATATGACATTCATTTACCACCACTCACGGCACATGTGGCATGTGGGACCTATTGAACCTAACTAAATAATTTCATAAAGTACTTAAATGGGTCTCCCAATTCATGGAAAAATTAGAACGTGAGTAGCTTCAACCTTTTTAAAATTGACATTAAATCCTTTGACGACAAAGTAATGGTATACCTTTTTTTTCCCGAATTGAGATTAAAATTGTACTGTATAAATCTATATCTATATATATTTAAATCAAAAGCAGTCTAACTTGGTTTTCCCGCATAAATTGATAATGTCACTAATAACGTCATTTTCCTATTTTGGTTTTTGTTTTTAATTTTTTCCCCAAGCTAACACGCTTTTATCTTGTTCTTTCTTTATTCTATTTCTCAATTATATTTTCAATCTTCATCTTAGTGTTTATTTAATTTATTTTTATATCAAACTCTCCTAATTTAATAAACGTGTTTTCTTTCGTCTCCAACATTTAGTCGACTAGGCACAAATTTGAGCAAATACCATTTTAAAGGTCTCATTTTACTTGACGGTCATGTATACGGTCTTCCTTTCCCTTCTCCTACTCTTTTGAGTTGTTGATTTACATCTTCCCTGCTTTCCTACACGACGCTCTTCCGATCTAGTTTGGTAAATCAAAAAATATTTAAAAATTATGGATATATAAGATTAAATGGTGAAATTTCATCTGCCTCTTTTTTTTATTTGCGCCATATTTTTACTGAATTCTATATGTCTACAGAAATTCAAAGACGATCTGTTCACAAGCTGATCTTCCCCTGTGAATACAATATTTTACTAACAATATTATTACATCGAAAATAATTTTTAATTAATTAACAGTATTAAATATTAATTACATCAACATTTTACCACTAATGGCACCCAAGTGCACGTGTTGAGGACCGTCAACAAATTTGTACATATTTTCTCCATCTCAATTATTTGCTCTCATTTGTTTTTTCACAAGGATTAAAAAATGTGTGTTAAAAAGAAACATTTGTGATCCGTGTTTCTAATTTGTCCCTATTTAATGAGTAAAATACAAAATTAATAGTGATAATTCAAATATTGAATGCGGTTAGATTTATAAAGTAAAGCAAACTAAATATTTTAATATAGAAAGGAATCATATATTTGGCACATTCAAAAAAAAGGGGACCAAATAATTGGGATAAAAAAATAATTAATTGAATTTTCTTTCTTTTGCAAGTATTTAATTTACTTTAATAATGTTCCTCTATTAAATTAAATGAGATAATAATAATCATATTCATATCATGCTATGAATTTTTTTACATATTATCTAAATAAATTCTATTTTGACACGAGATCATACCATCATCATCATGAGAAAGTATGAATTTATTGTTCGTGGAATCAAATTTTACTCCCACATAACTATGCTTTGATATCTTAATATCCATTATTTTATTGATACTTAGTTGAATTTGCGGTTACGAATACACTGAATATTGAGAATATGCCTCTTCCACGGAGGCATATATACGAAAGAAGATTGCATATGAAACGTCGATTATCATGTGAATTGTAGAATAAATATGGATTGTCTTTTCAATGTAAGTATATAAATATTAGATTAGTAGTACTATTGATGTTATTTCCTCTATTAGTATATATCTTGTGTTTTTATACTTTTAGGATATGTTTAACTATTGTAAATATATTAAAAACATTTCACATAATTAAATTTCAAATTTTTTTCTACCTGTGTATCGCACGGTGTTATACTAATATATTATCTAAATCAAAGGTAGTCTTCTACCCTTTTTCCCGCATAAACGTAGACTAATTAGATTTTTATGCTGATGTCATATTTACTATTTGTTTTCTTTCTTTTTTTCCCCTAAAACCGGTTTTGTTATTTTATTATCGGGTTATTATTTCTATCATTATCTAAATCAAATGTAGTCTTTTAACCTTTCTCTTTCTAAACATGGATCAATTGGATTTATTTGCTAATATTATATTTAATATTTGTTTTTTTCCCCCAAAACTGGTTTTGCTATTTTATTATTGGGTCATTATTTATATCCTAAATCGCTAATTTTCAGTTTCTATTCCTTCTGTCATTATTTAAAAAAAATAATTTCTATAATTTTATATATCGATTTAGTTACTTTCTTACTCTCATTTTTGTAATAATGCTTCATCTATTCCATTTCTATGTCGATTGTGTTTTTTGTTGAATGCTATGTGGCTATCGAAATTGTAGATGTTCCCTCTCGATATTATATGTTTACAAATTAAGTTTTGTTCAATTACAGTGGTAACTAGCCAACATTATATACTGATTAATTTAATGCTAGCTCACACGGTGACATAATTCAAGCAATTACAAAAGGTCAGCTTATTAGAAGGTTCGACCAACTAATCACTCAAGAAAATATTTATATAATCAATCACTTTTCTGTTAAGGATAATAATGGAAATTATCTAATTATGGAGAATCCTTTCTAGCTCTTATATAAAAGAATAGTGATATGATCATGTATTGTACACATGGTGAATATATTATGTTCTTATCAATAACTATAATGATGATACTAGTTGCAAAAAACTATAATGACGATGCGATTGTTTTAAGTTTTCAATGCTTATGTCTTTAAATTTTTAACAAAGATTTAATTATTTTGCATCTGATCAAATAGTTTTGAATAGTTAAGTTTGAATTATTTGTTCTGCATATGCAACGCACGGGTGCTATACTAATATCTTAATATATATAAAGGAAAGATAGTTTCTGGTTTTGGTTTTCCTTCCAAAAAGTTGGCACTATAATCCATCTGGTGTTATAAGTCACCTGATCTTTTTATATTATTATATTTATTTTTTCGATTATAATATTTTTTTATTATGTCGTTGGAACACGCTTTTAACAAATCTAATACTCATACACTTTTATTTATTTTTTTGGGTAACTTTCACATATTGTCCCCAACTTTTGCACTTAAAATTGTCTGGGTCCTTAACCTTTTTTTAGCTAGCTATGTCATCAATCTTTTATAAATGTGCACAAAAAGTCCCTCCTGACAGAATCCGTCCAAATTTCAGTTCAATAGCAGATGAAATTACTTTTATACCCCAATCTCTTAAATTTAAAAAAAGAATTTAAAAATTTTAAAAATTAAAAAAAGGGAAAAAACCACATCCTACCCCTCTTAGGCCGCGGGAAATGGCAACATTCTAGCGGCTAATGCTGTCATTTCCAGTAGCTGAAATGAGAGGAGTCTCCCCCCTCTCATATGTTGGAAATGACAGAGAATGGGGGGAGACTCCTCCCCATTAACTGCCATTTTCCGACAGCTAAACTCACTGTCATTTGAAAGTTGTCAGAAATGGCAGTGATAGGGGAGAAGTCTCCCACCATGTTTCAGCCGTTTCTAGTAGAAATGTGGAGGGAGCTCTCTCCTTCCTCTTCCTGTCTGCCATTTTTTTTGCCCTTTGCAGTAAAAGAATGGGGGGGATCCCCCCTATATTTCTGTCGAAAATGGCAGAAAATATAGGGGGAAGCTCCTCCGATGGTAGAAACATGGGGGGAGGTCCCCCTATTTTTGCTTTCCCCTATTTTCCTGCCATTTTCGGCAGAGAAATGGGAGCAGTACTCCCTCATGTTTCTACCGTAAATAGTAGAAAAAAGGGAGAGAACATGGGGAAGTCTACCCCCAATTCACTACCATTTCTAGTAGCTGAAAGGAGGAGTCTCCCCCCATTCTCTGCTGCAGAGAATGGGGGGGAGACTCCCCCCTTTCAGCTACCGGAAATGGCAGATTCCCGTGGCCACTTGGCTGTCGAAATGCTGCAATTTCCGGTAGCCTAAAAGCATCCCGAATGACAAGGATGGAAGTGAATGTGATAGAGGAGAGAGAGTGTGAGGAGATAATTATTTAAATTGAACGAGTTGGTGGAAAATGGTGTAGGAAAAAAGGAGAAAAGTAAAAAAGAGGAAAGAGATAGATATAAATTTAAAAAAAATAATAAAATGATAGTGGAAAATGTGGAGATGAAGGTGGGGTTTTAGACCTTGGGGTTGACACTGAGAAAGAAAAGTGAAGATAAAATAGTGTAAATGAGAGAAAAGTACTTAATGCTCTTCCGATCTAGAAAAACGAAAATTAAAAGAAAGTAGAAAATATATGAAATTCGCTTTATTTTTTTGTGTGTGTATGGCCTTTTAGGGAAGACATCTCCTATTAGAGATGCTCTAAGAAGGGTGGGGTGGGGGTTTTTCTCTTTTTTTATTTTTTTAGATTTTTAATTTTTTTAATTTAAAAGGTAATAGGATAAAGGTAATTTCATATGTTATTTAAAGAAAATTTGGATGGATTCTTTTATGAGGAACTTTTTGTGCGCATTTATGAAAGGTTGAGAACACATTTCACTAAAAAAAAAAATTAGAGACTCGGGCGATTCTAAGTGAAACGGTTGAGAACGATATGTGAAATTTACTCACTTTTTTTATTATGTGACTGGAACATACTTTTAACAAATCTAATACTCATGCACTTTTAATGCAACAAGATTAGTGGCTTTTTTCCAATTGACTGACTTTATTTTCGTTTTTTTCAGACATTTCCAAAACAGGCTTATTCTTTCCTAAATCTCATCCCAACTGATTTTGGTAATTCATTTCTTCTCAAAAACCTAGAGTGTGTTTGTGGCAAGGATTTTCCATGGAAAATGAGATTTTGCACCTAAATTTCTAATTCTGTAATGTTTGATTTACATTTTTTTCTATAAAAAATATTTTCCATCTTTTGGTTACATGACTATATTTTCCTTGAAAACAAAGAAAATATTTTCCTATGGGGGTAAATGTTTTTTATTTTCTAGGTAATTCATATTTTTTCTAGAGAATTTCACTTCTAATCAAATATGTTGCAATTCATTTTCTAATGAATTTAATTACTGGTAATTCAATTAATAGGAAAATATTTTCTTTCTAACTAAATTCCATGCTTGCAATCAAACGCACTCTTAATATAAATCAAAATCTTGTGCGCTTGGGTGCGGATTTAGTTTTAATATTTTTTTTTATTCATATGATTTAGATCCTAATTTTCTCTGAGGTAAGTTCCTAATTTTCTTATCATTCTTCCTCCCAACGATTTTCTTCAATTATTTAAATTTATTTTAATTCATTTGTTTTTTTTATTTCACCTAATCTTTTGGCCCAATACGTGAAATCCTTAATTTTAACAATAACTCAGAATTTCTATCTTCTTATCATTGGTTAATTTTTAAGCAGTAAAATTGATATATTTGATATTTGACATAATTTGATTTTTCATTCAAAGAATTTTCTTTTTTTTTTTGTGCCAAAATGAGATGCATGGACTTTTCATAGGTTATATAATTCAGCCACATTAAAATAGGCTCTTTTTTTTGTATGAATGGTTAATAAATCGAATAATAGATGATTTATGAAATTTTTTTCTTTTAGAAATTCCATTCCTAATTATGGTCTCCAGAAATAATTTTTTATTTCATTTTTGTGTTGAATACAGTTTGTATTTATTCACTCTTATTTGATTGATGATTACGAGAGACTAATTAGCTAGACATATTTCTTAAATAGTTAAATTATCATTACCGAATCCATCCGTCTATTTCACCATAAGAGTTTTCATTATTTTCTAAAAGTAGTACATTAATTTAGAACAATTCGCATTATTTTACTTATGGACATTAAGTGGTTCGTTTTATCAAGTTCTTCGTCTTTTGGTACTAAGTGATGCTTTCATCTACTTTGATTGGGGTTCTTTGTCTTCAATGTTTTGTGAATAACAATTTAGGTAAGTCTTGTATTCCCTGAAGTTGATGGTGAAAGTATTGATTATCATTTTAGAGTTGTCCTCAAATGTTTTATTCTCATATACGTTTAGCGATGTCTAATGAGTATAGATAGACATACATCATTTTATTGGAATGAGTTGGTACTTCTTTATATATCATCATAACATCTTGTTAGGTTTATTTTGTATTGCTCATTTATTTTTTCTTTCTTGCAACCATATGTATATTTAAGTAGATGTCATAAAAATTTAACTCATTCATGTTGTGTTTTGATTTGATTGTTGGTGTCTGATAGCGGTTTTTGTGTTTCTATTAGATTATTATTTTGAAGTTTGGATGAAGTTCAACAAATTTCTTAGAATTTGATGGTCATAGACGCCGGCCCCTGAATATACAAAGCAGTGCTAGGAATTTTGATGGAAATTTTTCTTCTAATAGTGATATCATATACAATTGTCGCTTGTGGCATTTTTTAATATTTAGCTATATAGAATTATATTTATATATTAGTTTTTATTTTTAATTCATGTTCTTATTACTATATACAACACATGTTTGTTGATGAAATTTTAATATTTACCTATACACATATAATTAGTGTAATATTTGATTCATCTGAGAGTTAGTTTTTAATATTGATATTTTTCTTTATATTTAAAAAAGTCTGTCTATTGCACATGTTTAAAACTAGTATTTAAAAAAACATTAACTAACGTATAGATACTCAAAAAATTATTTTGTAGTTGTACAGAGTGTTACACGGGCCAAATCATTTAAATGCAAAGTCAAAAATTGCAACTGTGTCACGAAAGTCCAATCTGACACGCTCAACTGGATACATGTGAAGATATCTAGGGTGAGAACCTCAACGTTTATGCACGATATTCAACTTGCACGGTATTCAACTTATAAACTCAACTCTCACGATCATGTGTCAAATTAAGAATTTCAACACGTAGAACACATTAATTTTTTGATAATTACTTAGAAATGGAAACAATGCACTAGTACTAGTTAACTGATAACATCTTGAAATTAATCAAGAGTCGAGAGAGAAGTTTTATTCATATAAATATAGAACGTTGAAATACTTGTATAGGAAGACGGTCCCTTAAAAAATTGGATGTGCATGATTGAATTTTTTTGGTGAAATGATCATGTCATCGTCTAGAGGTGGAATTGGGGGTATGGAGGTGATTGGAACAGGCGCAACGTCAAGAAGTTGGAAGATAAAAGGGATTATTGTGCATGGCATCATAAAGGGTTGGCGTTGAAACTTGAAAAGGATAACGCACCCAATGGGATAATGAAACAAAAAGATGGAAATTTCCCTTCGTGTCTTGGGATCACAAAAAGCTAGTAATAAACGAATTATATATTGGCTCCTCCATCAATGCCGTAACATGCTCAACAAGTGATTATCCTGTTGGTTTGTTCATTGAGTCTTTCGAGGAATTTTTTTTAGACAGCTTTTTCTTCATCTATTAGTCACATAAACATTAAAATAAATATTAAATAATTAAATGTTAATTACACTTAGCGTTTCTAACCTTTCAACATTGTATCGATTACATCCTTAACCTTTAATTTTGTGTTTTTACGTCCCGAGCTTTTAGTAAAATCCCTTTTTTCTTCACTGAAGACGGAAAACGTCAATTTCTACCGTTAATGACAGGGGTATTTTAGGCAAAACAAAAAAATAAATATTTTAACATATTTTAATTAAAAATTTTGAAAAAAAAAAGAAAAAAAAATGGTGAGAGGGAGACTCCCCCAACCCAAAATCAAGTTGCCAGAATGGCAGCCATTTCGACTGCCATTTATAGCAGTGAAAGGGGGAGTCGGAAATGGCTGCCATTCCGGCAGCATTCACTGCCAGAAATGGCAGCCGGAATGGCTGCCATTTCTGGCAGTAAAGGGGGGACTCCCCACCCAAGCTGCCAGAAATGGCAGCCATTTCTGGCAGTGAAGGGGGGAGCCCTCCTTTGCTGCAGGAATGGCAGCCAGAAATGGCTGTCATTCCGGCAGCAAAGAATGAGGACTCCTCCCATTCACTGCCAGAAATGGCAGCCGTTCTGGCTGCCATTTCTGGCAGTGAATGCTGCCGGTCTGGCAGCCATTTTCGGCTGCCATTCCGGCAGCAAAGAAGGGGTAGTCCGCTCTTTCACTGTCAGAAATAGCAACCATTTATTGCCATTTTTGGCAGTGAATGCTGCCAGAATAGTAGCCATTGCGGCAGCTTGATTTTGGGTTGGGGGAGTCTCCCTCCCACCATTTTTCTTTTCTTTTTTTTTTCAAAATTTTTAATTAAAATATGTTAAATTATTTATTTTTTTGTTTTGTTTAAAATACCCCTATCATTAACTATCGAAATTGACGTTTTCCGTCTCCAGGGACGAAAAAAGGGATTTTGCTAAAAGTTCGGGACGTAAAAACGCAAAATTAAATGTTAGGGACGTAATCGATACAAAGCTGTAAGGTTAGGGACGCTAAGTGTAATTAGTGCAATAATTAATTACTACATCTTTTCTAAAAAAATAATCTATTATTTTATTTTTGTCCACCTTAAAAAGATAGTCCACTTATCATATTGAGCATGTATTTAATGTTTCATTTCTATATGTGCACATAATTAATTATTGTTATTCAACTACTTAGGCATTAAAAGATTTCAAACAATTAATGAGATAAAAGAGCATATGTGGAAAAATAAGAAAAAAATTGAATGTTTCAACTGTATTAACTATCATTTCTTAATCTATGTAAAAATAACTACTAGGTTATCTTTATAGGACGTAAATAGTATTAAGTTGCCCACGCCAAATTCATTCATTGATGCCAATGGTTTCTAAACTTCTTGTTAACGGTAAACTTAATTTGATATTAAAAAAATTCTTTTACCAATTTTTATTACTAACAAAACCAATGTTGTAACTATAATGTTAACTTTGTTAACTAACATGTGACACTAAAAAAGTGATTTAACATCTTTGATATAGATTGTATCCAAAAAATAAAAAATAAATAAATAAAATAAAACCCTCTAATATAGATGCTCAAACCGTTTGCTTTATGTTGGCTCCAAATTTTCACAAACTCCACGAAATACAACCATATGTTGTGACAATATTCTAATTCACTCAATACTCAATCCACTATTTTACTCCGCTAATACTCGAAGCATTTGATCTTATATGTTCTTTGTCGTTTCATTTAGTTATGTAAATGGAGAGTGGATTTCTAGCACTCGATTTAGAATTAGTTCAAGACTAGTTTAAAGTCTCAACTAACTCTCTCTCTCTGTGCCCCCCCCCCCCACACCCAAAACAGAAGCTATAAGCACGCATACTTAAAAATGTCATAGATTGCAATTCATAAAATGCACTAAAGATGTTTGAAGGATGTCTCGATCTAATTAGGATTTCATAATTTACCTAACTCTTTTTTTTAATTGATACAAGGAGGAGATATGGGAGCAATATGCGTGGTTTGCACTCAGATCTCTTATTTGAAAATTTGAGTATCTAACCAGTATAACACAATTATAACCATTTAATTAACCTTACTCCTAGTGTTTATGCATTTTTCCTTCTTGAATAGTCTTGATTTAAAACTAATAAATTTTTAAAGAAAATTGATATTTGGTATAAAATCCTTTTACCCTCCACCAGGAGCTGGGTATTTGGTCGCACATGTTGGACCTACATGAATGGGCACTCTCAAGTACATACGAGCCAGCTTGGGTTAAGCCCATGTATCCTCTACAAATGGGCCTTTGGGCCCATATATTCCTACACCTGGTCCTGATCACAAAGCCCAAACTCATCCACTTGATCCATATGAAATATTGATAGTCATCGTTCGAGTCACTTCACAAATACCTGTCTAACTTTATTTTATTCTAAAAAGACTTAGTAAGTATTTTAAATTTCAAAAATACTGTGTAACACACAGAGGTAACAAGATATGTTACTTTTTATTTTCTAACATTTTTACTATTTTTACTCTTTTACAAATATTTTCTTCATACCCCCGCCCCATCCATCTAACAGCTACCACTGCCCGTTGATGACTAGCTAGTTAGATTCTGGATGTCGGCGGCGGCTGAATTCCGACGACCTTGTCAGCTGGATTTTTTTTTCTTTTTACACTTTTTTACTTTTTTTCTTTCCTTATTTCCATTTTATTCTTTGTTTTCTCTCTTTTATTTTTAATCATTTTTTATTTAAATTCATATAGTATCAATTGTTTAACATTTTAATTCATATAATAATATATAATTATATACTTTTTTAACAAAGGTTGTTATACAAATAGCATAGCTTGTTAAAAACATATGTTGTTTTATAAATAACATATATTGTTACACGCATAACATATCTTATTACACAAAATAAGAAGACTTGTTACATAAATAACATAGCGTATTACGTAAATAACATAGATTGTTTCGCACATAACATAACTCATCATACAAATAAAATAGCGTGTTACACACATAAAATTACATGTTGGTCAAATAACATAGTTTGTTACGTACATAACATAGGTTGTTATTCAACAATGAATCATTAAAACAAGTATGAATGATATTTAAATAGCTGTAGACAAAGCTTTTTGTAAAAAAAAAATAAATAAATAAATTATAAAAACTTGAAAAAAAAGAAAAATAGAAAATGGCCAATTTGATTCGTTGTTCCGTTTTCGGAAATTTATTATACGTTGAAAAAAAATAGAAAATGGCAAATTTGATTCGTTGTTCCGTTTTCAGAAATGTATTATATGTTAAATTCTACACTGAATGCCAAAACACTCAAATTTCAACCCAATTTTTCATCTATTCTAACATTAGTTTGTTGCATAAATAATATAGATTGTTCAATAACATAAATTATTAGACAAAGAACATATATTGTTACACAAATAACATGGCTTGTTATATAAATAACATAACTTGTTACGCATATAACATAAGTTATTACAACGTAACGAATCTTTGGACGTGAAAATATTGTATATCATGTACCTAACTTTGTCAAAAAAATTGTTACAAAAAAAAACAAAAAACAAAGAAAAAAGCAAAAACAATAATTTTAAAAAAAGAGAAGAAGAAGAAGATTCTGACAATATCGCTGGAAAAAAAGAAAAATTTTAAAAAGAATGAGAGAGGAAGGAAAAATAGCAGAAAGAGGAAATGAAAAAAAAAAACCACCTTGGGAATTCGGCGGCTGAAATCCTGCTGAGGGAACCCGACGGCCGGTCACCGGCCGGTAGGGGGTGGGTGGTTGGGTGGGGACTAAAATTTAATTAAATAATAATAAATAAAATAAATAAGACAACTAAATATTTTTGGAATTTAAAGCATAAGTAAATATTTTTGGACAATTCTTTTTTTAAGTACAATTACAATCCACATTATAGACACTACAAATGCATATAGATATATATCTTTCAGAAATACAGCGCACAGAAATTAATAAAACAAACCTTATACATGAGACAATCAAACTCCGAGCGCACAGAAATCAATAAGACAAACCCTATACTTGGGACAATCAAACTCCTATATAGGAGACGATAAAATACATATAAAATATAGACAAACCTCTATATAAGAGGAATCGAACTTGAGACCTCTACGTCTCAGGGCCTCAACTTTATTCCTCTAACCAAATGGGCTATGGCCTTATTGACATTTTTGGAGAAATGTTTTAGAACCAATTGTAAATGGTGCAATTTCTGTCATCATTTTTCAACCTTTTGTATTGGCTTACGATTTGGAGAATGTAAAGTTGAGACGTTGACTCAAACTCAAATCAAATAATCTAGTAAGGAGTATCTTTACTAATAGGAGAAGCCTCCTAGGTCTAATATAGTCATACTTTAATTTGAAATTTAGGAAACTAGGAACTCCACCGACTACCTCTGTCTAACAAAGATAGCCTAATTTTTATTTTTTTCATCTCAAAATACAAAATACTTTTCTTTTAAAAGTATAGTTAGAATATTAATTTTCTTTTATACTCATATTCAACATGTGTTGTAATCAACAAAATAGTATTATGTAAAATGTAATATGTAATGAATTAAAGGGCATATTAGAGAAATGATATTAAATTTACATTTCAAGCAATATTAATTGCACTTTTTTTTTATATTTATGAAAATTGGAATTATACTATTTTTATAGGCTGGATCTAATATTCTAATTTCCCGAAGTTTCCTATTTAGTATTTACTTGAGTTTCATGTTCAAGACTTCTTTTTGAAAGGGAAAACTTAACTTTCATTAATCATAAAATTGTCCAATACATCAAGCGTAAGCTGCCTAGTAAGCCACTCGGGAGGCAAGTTCATAAGACAAATATTAGGATAAATTCTAGCATGCCTTGCCACTTCATGTGCTACCTTGTTTGCTTGTCGGGGTGCAAAAGTAATAGTGAAATTATCAAGCCCATGGAGTTATTTTCGAATATCATCAATAATTAGCCCCAACCGTGGCGTTGTCTTCATGTCTTTGGATTGCATCAACTACAACTTTTGCATCTAGCTAAACTCTGACATCTTGATAGCCCAAGGACTGTAGCCACAAAATTGCCTCACGAGCACCAATAGCTTCTACTTCTTTAACAACCCAAACTCCCTCAAATACTCTTCTGCTACAAGAAAGAAAACCTCCAGTCCCATTCCTCAAAACCATGCCAATCCCAATGCGCTAGTCTTCTTCAAATAAGGTTGCATCTACGTTGCATTTAACAGTTCCGTTGCACGGTTTCTACCAGCCAATTCTTCTCGATCTCTGCTGGGTTAGTGAATTACATTTCATCTTTACCTCCTTCCATTCCTTCAAATAGCTTCGGCCATGGTTCACCGTTTGCCTAGGACAAAAGTTTCGGCCCGTCCACAGCTTCGAGTTATGTTGCCTCCAAATTGACCACAAAATGGCACAAACGTTCTCCATCCTTTCGGCGTCCGTTGTGATCAAACAATGGAAGAACCATTCTTTAAAATTCCCCCAAATAAATTTTCCAAATATCGTTGGTTATGGCAAAAACCCGTTATTTATGACAAATGTGTCTCTATCAGTATTTTTTTCCTGTACAATATGGGGAATTTTAATTAGGAAGGGATATAGACTCGAATACAGGATCTCGTCGTAGCCTTACCACTTAAACTATGACCCTTGGTATGTGTCTCTATCAGTTAGTTGCTTAAAACATTGCTAATTAATTAATTAATTTGTCAAACTTGTTATCATTAGTGTCAGCACATATTAATCAGAGAAGAGACAATTAATAAAAGGGTATTGACAGAAAGCGAGATTGACCCTTTTTACACACACATATAATGATAGATTATTATCCAAGTACATTATAACCATGTAATAATAATTCTAAGAAAGCAAAGAATCAAATTCCTCTTACGTAAAGAGAATACTATGCATGTTACTTTTCCCGTACTGATTTGTTTAATGTATAGATAGAAAAGTTTGATACACCGAAGCCATATGCTTTTGGTTACTTTATTTTACAGATTCCGTTTGCTCGCTATGAGAACGAATTTAACATGCATCTATTTGTTCAAGATGACCCATATGCATCAACTTTTAAGTTTAATTATCTTCCGTGTTCGTCGGTCAAAGGATAAAAAAATAAGTTGGTCTGGCCATTCGATACCAAGTGAGTTGATCAAAACAATAGAAGCACCTATCACTAATCGGACTGAACAATCTAATTCTACAGAATTGACGAGCACATTATCTGGTTGTTTCACATATCTCTAATTTTGTATAAACGCGATGATCAGCAAAATAATTTCATGCACAATTGATAGGATCACTCGCTTATGCATGTATCAACTTATCCATAACAAATGTATAATTAATAAACAAAAAAACGCAACTTAAATACAAAAATTTATCATCGATGATTTTTATTTTGATATATTTATTTAAAGTATATATATTTGTTGAACAAACCCAAGTTTAATTATATAATTGCGCATTTTATGCGATCTCAAAAAAGATACATCGCCATACACAATCGCATAATGAGATGGCTGCCAGAGATGGAATTAGGTACCAAATGATCAATTAGAAAACTTGATTCCTAAGGTCTAAGGACACTCTTGCATGGTAGGTAACCTGTTCTACTTTATTTTTTAAATCATTCTCATTTATTATTATTTTAACGTGGGACAACAAATCTTTTGTCCCTATTCTTCTCATATTTGCTAGTTTTTCAAGTCAAATATCTGCTCATTATAATACTAATAATTGCCGATTTAAACTA
The DNA here is from genome assembly GCA_963692815.1 of Nyctanthes arbor-tristis. NCBI lineage: Eukaryota > Viridiplantae > Streptophyta > Magnoliopsida > Lamiales > Oleaceae > Nyctanthes > Nyctanthes arbor-tristis. Next base: position 51,049 of record CAVNYN010253760.1, read on the forward strand.
TTTCCATGCTGAGCACGTCTAATTAGATATTAATTTTAGAATTCAATAATTCTTTGTGGATCGTTAGACGCTTCAAATGGCTCTTCTGCAAACTCTGGGATTGACAACTATGTCTTCAATTAATTGGTTAATTTTTGTTGCTTTATATTAGTTATTGTTTTGAGATGATCAACTTAGATGCTTATAATCACTTTAACTAAAAATTTTAATAATTGCTATGGATGTGATGGATAGCCGGGTCTATGTCACAGTCACTGTCTATCAAAACTTTGCCTGAGAAATATATATATGTTTAAAAGTATAAATTAATTTTTTTTTGAAAATAAAAGTATAAATTAATTAATCAACTGTGTTTCAAAGTTTCTCACCGACAATTAATTCTTTCAGCCTCATTATATGCAGCTTTCCACAGAGGCAATAACAATCAAAATGTTTCCTAACGCTAAATTTAGAGGTGGATTCACTTAGGAATGAGCATGGACCAACAAAAAAGAACTGCCGTATCTATGATGCATGTGATCAGGTTTGTTAACCTACATAGACCAGTAAAAGTGAGTCATTCTTCGTGGGCGTCACCTCTAAAAAGAGCTAGTAAAAACTAATTACCTCCTATTAGTGGGGTCATGTTGTTGCGCCCTCAGAATGCACATTCACATCAGCCATTCGTACCATGGTACTAGCAGAAAATATCTCCCAGCGCACGTAAGAATTGCGTATTTGTTAGTACTTGACACCTTATATACGAGTTTAGTGATTCTTGAGAGAGTTTGATATTCAGTCCTCCAACTCCTCCAGTGCAAAAATCTTGGCTCTGCAATTATTTGCCTTTGCAAGAGCTCCTGTTTAGTAACATGTCATGAATGATATGAAATTTCAAACATAGATAGTGACATTATCATGTAGACTTAACTTCAAAATTTAAAAATTTAGGAACAATAATTGAAAGGGCATGATGCTGTACTTCTTGCTTATAATTATTGCGTAGAAAATCATCTAATAATCCTTGCAATCTTGGATACTTATACTTTGAATACCCATTCTTCGCTTAACTAGAAATTGTTTTGTACAATCAAACTTGTACATCTGTGAACATATACTCCACGTATAAACATGTAAACAAGTATACTATGCAAAATATATAAAGCACAAACAGAATTTCAAGTTAACTGGTTTTACTGACGGGAAATATCGCGTTGACGACGAGAGCATATTCCTTACTAATGACAGCTGGTCCACACTTATCAGAGAGATTGTGATTTAACAACTCCTTTCACAAGACAAATTACTTCCTAGCTAACCCATTCTTCTATACATCCAAAAGAAGCATATGTTTGTTAGATGGTGAAAAGGATGTACAATTGGTCTACCCAACTGATCCCTATAAAAGCTGCAGGTTGTATTTGTACATGATTATCCAAATAAGAAGAACAATAAGATATACAAAGAAATTCTTGTTCAAGTTCTAGCTAGAGCAAGGCAATGGGGGTAGACAGACATTATGGGATTTTAATGTTGATGATCCTGGCAGTTGTACTAGGTTGTGCTGATGCTGACTTGCAGATGAATTTCTATGAGAAAACTTGTCCAAAAGCTGAGAAGATTATTAAAGATTATGTCAATGAACACATCCCAAATGCTCCATCTCTTGCTGCTGCCCTCATTAGGATGCATTTCCATGACTGCTTCGTCCGGGTAAATTTCGCTTTTAAAGAGGAAAATTTATCTACCTGTGATCAGGATTGTCTTTTACTTTGGTTTTGGTGTTGTTGTGACAGGGATGTGATGCATCTGTTCTTCTGAACTTCACATCAAGCACCGGAAACCAAACCGAAAAAGTTGCGACACCTAATCAAACTGTTAGGGGCTTTGATTTCATTGACAGAGTGAAGAGTCTGCTGGAAGCTGAATGCCCTGGTGTTGTATCTTGTGCTGATATCGTCAGTTTGGTGGCAAGAGATGCCGTTGTTCTCACTGTAAGTTAAAAGCCGAGCCATGTTTAGTATGCAAGACTTGATATTTTGCCATTATATTATGGGATTTACCAATGGCCTGCCTCTGGTGGTCATAACACAAGATGCTCTGTAGCCAGAGGCTCAATTATTTGCCAAAATGCTCTGTACCTCAAAAGTATATGTTGCTTATTTCAAAGAGTACCACATTACTCTCAAAATAACCACGTCACTATCAAAATAACTAACTTTTGTGCTGGACAGGGAGGTCCATTTTGGAGGGTACCAACCGGTCGAAGAGATGGTCGGATATCAAATGCCTCAGAAGCCTTGGCACAAATTCCACCTCCATTTAGCAACTTCACCACCCTCCAGACGCTTTTCGCTAATAAAGGTCTTGATCTTAAAGACCTGGTCGTGTTGTCAGGTGAGTAACGCTATTCATGCATAAATGTTTTAGCACCCAAAGAGGGTACTCACCGACTACAAAAGATAAAATCCCACGTTAAAATTATAAAATAATTAACTATTATGCCATGTTTGAATCATTATTTTAATGAAGAACCTCATGTATTAATAATACATAAAATGTGGTAAAATGCATCACTCATAAGTTTGGAAACGACTATTTTAGGTGCTCATACAATTGGCATTGCACATTGTTCGTCATTCACAAATCGACTCTACAATTTCACGGGCGTGGGCGATCAAGATCCGTCTCTTGACAGTGAGTACGCAGCGAACCTCAAAGCCAACAAGTGCAGGTCGTTAAACTCGACCACAAAGGTTGAGATGGATCCTGGCAGTTTCAGAACATTTGATCTTAGTTACTATAGACTTGTGCTAAAGAGAAGGGGTCTGTTCGAGTCCGATGCAGCCTTACTAACAAGCTCGAATACAAGATCAATTATTACGCAACTTGTGGGAGGAGCCCTACAGAACTTCTATAGTGAATTTACCAAATCAATGGAGAAAATGAACCAAATTAACGTGAAGACTGGTTCTGCTGGTGAAATTCGAAGGCGATGTGCTTTTGTGAATAGTTAAATAATTATGTATGTCTTTGCTTTTGATGTAAGTTTTCGAGTCCTTATTTATTGCCTTTGTTTGTGGGAATAATTGGATACATTATTATTGTACACTTCGGATGTTTTATGTTCCAATGTTTTGTGTTGTGAGTAAGAGAATGCAAGTTTTTGTGAATAAATGCTTGTGGTGTTCTTCCAACTTTCATACCCGTGTAAAGATAAACTACTAACGCGAATTATTTATGTAAAATTCTAAACGGGTCTCCATTAAAACGTCCTCTATGTTCTAATTCGTAAGGTCGACTATTGATATGAGGTTGAGTGCACATTGCCCGCCTAACATCTTCCCTTGAAGATTTTAAAATTTGCATTTTTATTTTAATTTGCCCATGTCTAATTGGCATGAACAATTGTTCAAACGAATGGCAGAATTAAACATTTACATTTCAAGTGGAAAGTTTCGAGTTCGAACCACACTTATAGTTACCACTCCTCTCCACCATCCCCCTGTACGGTGTCCCTCCACCCCCCCCAAAAAAAATGGAGGGGAACTAACAAATTTTACAAAAAAAAAAAAAAAAAAAGAAAGAAAAAAGAAAGGGAACTAACAAATTTTACGGGTCAATACGCTACAATAGTCAAAGATAATGAATCATGAAAACAAATTTTAGGACCCGAGGGTAATGGGCACGGTGGTCTAGGGCCACAGCCCAAGAATAACCGAAGCCCATTCCATAAATCCTAGCAAAAACCTAGCGGCAATTTGAAACCCCAGCAGCTGAACATATGCTGATATACATCCATACGATTCGTGTATATATGGCCCTTTTTCTCTTATTTTCTGTTCATCATTCTCTCAAGTCGCAGATTAATGTTTATTGTCAATTACTTCTTCTCCCCGATTTCATGAGCTCGATTTCATCTTTTTTTTACTCTTTTGTTTAATTAAATTCTGTTACGCGTGTTTATTTGCAGTGAGGATGCAAATTTGTGTACTAGAGTTTCAGATCTGGGATTCAAGCCCCAGAAGTTGACGACTATCCCTTGGCTGTCTGAGCTTATACACGTATAATCAATTCTTGATTTTTTCTTTCTCTAAGATACTTATCGAATTCAGTTTTTCGTATTATTATTATTATTATTATTATTATTATTCCATTGACAATTTTAGATTAAAAAACTATTTTTTAAAAATAATTGTTAGGTTGTAAATGATTTTATATGATGGCTTATGATGATAAATCAATTATCTTAGCGGATTTCAGTGAGATTTTATAAATCAATGATCTGATTGTTACACACACTGAAGCCTGCCCCTCTGATATTTGATCTCTTGTTAATGTTTTTGGAAATATCAATTTTAATTCCCCGAAAATGTGCGTTTTTGTTAATTTTTGCTATGATGAGATGAAGCACCTTGTGGTGTCGATTGGGCAGTGGATTAAGGCGAGTTCATAACTCTCCTCCGTGAGCTCAACTAATTAACGACTTCTCCTTCCACTGAGCATTTGAATCTTTTATCCATTGTTTTTTTTTTTTTTGGTTTAATGTAGCTTTTTTGAATTCATCATACCTGGAAATTATCATTTTAAGAAATTTGCTTCTTGCGTCCATTACCAATTCTGGGGGATAATTAATTTCTCTTGGTATAATGGCTCGGACGCAATATCTAGTGCGGTTATCCTGATCAATGGCCCTTCAATGCCATTAGATCCTGGAAACACCTCGTATATTACCTTGCTCCTTCAAGAATTTGGGTTATGAATATTTGCTTTCGTGAGGCGTTGCGTCCATTGGTGTCCCAACGGACGTGTCAATGAAAGCATAAATTGAGTCATATCCACTTGATTTTATCATTTCTAGTGACGGCTTTCGATTCAATTGTTGGGTTGTTCAGATTTTTGGAATGCAACATTTACAAGTAACCCATAATTATTCCTTTGGCTTGTGGTTAATATGATTTTTTGAGTTCATTGCGAAGAGTGGTTGGTTGCTTCTCAATGGTGAACTCTTCTTTGACTAGTAAGAGAAGTTCAAGTTTCCCGAAGCATAGATTGAATGACAGTTTTAAACAGCTCGATGTTGCTAATTTGTTGCGTCGTGCTACCTGTCTGCTGCAATATCTTTATTTTCTTTTACAGTTTTAAAGCTCAGGTTGTGGAGGTTGAAGTCTAGAAAACATATCATGGTGAACATGGATATATTGGATGACAAGAAAATTGAAACGCACTGAATGTCAAGAAATTTTGTATTATTTGGAGAAATGGACGCTAAAGAAATAGAAATGTTCACATATATAGCACTAATAGCAGAATGAATATCAAGAATCCAGTGTAAGCATTGATTATTGGTATATTAAGCAGTAAATAGCTAAAATCTCAAGGAAATCAAATCCCTTAAGAATGCTTAAAAATCTCGAAGCATTTTAAACTTTGAATGTAAAATTAGTATATATTACTAATATCAGTAGCTAAAGGAGCCGGAATGACCTCCGCTGCGCATTAATCGACCGTTCCTATAGCATCTTCAAAGGGGGGTTATGTGCAACTGTTCTTTAGTGGAGCGGCAATCCGGAGCGTTGCGGGCTTGGGGCAATGTTGCATTTTTGGCTGGAGTTTGCAACCTTTTATTTAGATAACAAAAATTCTATTTGGACAAATGAGTAGATAAAAAAGGTGACAAAATAGAGATGTGGCCTATGTGATAATCATTGATGAAAAGAGTATGTGATGTGTTGAAAAACAAAATGATGTTATGTGTCTGTTTTATTTAAAGTTTTGTAAATTGTTTTGTTCAAGTAGCACAACTCGATAGTGCGGCTGAAAACTGTTTTAAAGTTTTGTAAAACTGTTTTATTGCTTATATTAATAATAAATAGTAAATATTATGAGCCAACATGGCCTTGAAAATAATAATTTTTGTGAATATTGAAGGTACTAATAATTTTAGAAACACACGAGAGTTTAGTTGCCCTCGTTATTTCTACTTCTTCTAGTGTTGAAATCCATCACCAAATGCATATTAAAAATAAGAAAGAAACAAAAAGACAAAATGGTAGTATTCAAATCTAGCTATTCTAATTACCATCAGTTTTGGAAGATCTGTATGTGTTGGGTTCAAATTGAACGTGGTGACTTTTAAAATCGAATTCTTAATTGTTATGTGTTGGGTTTGAGTGGTAACTCCAGTCTCTTATAAGTTTGTTGACATTTTTCAATAGGGATGACACATGGTAATAGATGGAAAGGTCTAACTATTTTTTTTCTTTTTATTTTTAATTGGTCAATATATGAGAAAGAACTTAATTCTTGTATTCGACGAGTACTATACTCCATTACAAACCAATGATTGAAATGCGAATACAAGGAGCCCATTTACTGTTAAAATAGGGTACTTTTAAGATACCATCTTCTGTCAATTTTCTACCAAGTCAACATAGTCCGTTATAAAGCATGTATGTTTACATGTCAACACTTTGAGGGAAAATTAATATGTTTAAGCATTTTTTACGAGTAGAGAAAAGTGATGAGCACAAAACTCGCATTGACTCTATAGAAAAATTGTCATATCGCGCTTACTTTTAAAGCACTGGAAACAACATTTGATTTGAAGGAAAATTGAGAGGTTTTAACATTTTTTTTCATGTACAAGACGAATGATAAGCATGAAACTCATATATTGACTTTATAGAAAAATTGCCACTTCGTGAGTACTTTTAAAATACTTTAATTTTGCCCCTGTAAGTGGAATGGCCGTAGAGGGTGCGAATTGAGAAGCCACATTATTATAAACAAAAAATGAAATTAAATGATAAATAATTATTTTTTTATCCTGTAAATAAATTTTAATAGCAATTACTGGTTGCATGAATTTTAAAATTGTAAAAATTACAATATAAAACTGAATTGTTTTGACAATGACTAGATCTACAACACTCAGGGTTTGTTCTCATATTTTAACCCAATCTAATTGAAAAGTTGGTCAACGCGTGAAATATCAATATCAACCACATAATATTCAATAATAATATTTTTTAATATTTTATTCACTATAACCTCTCATGTTTTTTCACATTCCCCCCCCCAAAAAAAAAAAAGAAAACCCTAAATGCTAAAAAGTTAAATCAAATTAATATATTATTCTAAAATTTCAAACATCGAGCATCGTTAAGGCACTAGACAAATTATGTGAAGTCGTAGTGAGAAAAAAAATTCAGGTACTCCACAAATGATGTGAAGTCGTAGTGGAAAAAGAATTTAGGTACTCTGAGAGTATAATAATACGGTATTTCAGGCCAATCAAGAACTCAGAGGTAACTTCTTCAACCCTATTTTTGATATCATTGAACCCATGTGCGAGTTGTTGATTAGTTTAAAATACCTTGATAGGGAACCTTTTTTAGTAGCTAATATTTTCTTGTTATAGTGGTATATTGATATATTACACGATACCATCTGTTACTAGAATTCTAGTTTTTTTTTTATTATATAAGGGAATTGCAGGGGAGGGGTTTAAATAACCAACACAGATGCCACATACCATAAAGGTCTTGGTAGAAATCTAGTGCTTAATCATCCCTAGTTGTTATTATTCTTATTTTGACAATATCCCTAATTATTATTATAGTGTTAATTCTCTAATTATTATTATAGTATTGCCAAAAATCAGGTGGTTTTCAACCCTTTATTACAAATATAGAAATTATAACCAATAATATAATATTATTTATCATTATATATACAAAGAGAGAGAAGAAATTGAACTACATTTATTTCAAACAAGTCCGAAAATCTTGCCATTTCAATTTCAAATTCAAAAACATAAATCAAGGCAACAATCTCCTGAATTTTAGCTACTTTCTTAATCATGTGATGATACCTTTTCTCTTTCATTTTTTACTGAACACATTTCATTTTCATTGTCCATTTGTGACCATATATATCAAATGAATTCATTTTTTAGTCCACCAATAATCTGTAAGTAATTTCAATAAAAAAAATTGTCATGTTATTATAAAATAAAATAATTAAGGCCAACAAAAGAGTAACACGATGCTTAGACTCTAATGAAGCCGGAGAAGTCACTCCCCACAAAATACTATGAATTATATTATATGAAATGAACAATTTTTTTGTTCTAAATGAACGGATTTTAGGGAAAAAAAATGAAATGACAAATTTTAGGTCAATGCATAGGATACATATGAGTGTTGATGCAATATGTTTTAGTTATTATTATTATTTTCGCAAGATCTTGATGCATTTGTTACAATTATTTAAATGCTTTAGTGTTACTCTACCTTATATTGTTGGAGCAAAAAAAATTGATAAAAAGGATATATCTCGAACTCTTGTGGGAATTGTATAAAAAATATGAAACATGTACGTAGACGAAAAAAGTAGTAATACAAATCAAAAACTTTTTCTTGGATAATATTTGAATTACAATGAATTAATCAAAATTATATTTAATCCAACTACAGGAAATTATATAAGGATCACATCATTAACAATTTGTAACAAGCATATTTATGACTATAACACAACATTTTTTTTTATCTAGAATTGATCTAATTTACATATATATTTTTTATGCTCTAAAATGCTAGTCACAAATATCATCAACACGTTTCACGACATACTCTTTGTTATCTCATGTGTTGATGATGTACGCTAATATTTACTTCATTTTGTATGGCGGTAACAAATTTGGATATGAAAAACTAGTTGACTAAATTACTTAATGGCGATTGTGTCATCTCCATCTTCATCTTGAATTGTCCCTTCATTTGCAGACCTCATTATCTCAATGACAAACTCTATAGGATCATGTTGACTTTGACGACTATTCCATTTGTCATATAATTAGTCATGTGTGAGTTACTCACCAATATCTTCCACTAGTTACACCATGAAACTGATAATCTTCAATATAAGGTAGAAGAGTAGGCCACATGCATGTTTCGGATTTTTTGACGACCCTGTTGTTAAAACAAATTCAATCACAGTGAATTTACAATATATATTAACAAAAGTGAATCTATAGAAAAACTAGAAAGAAGGTATTATTGTAAATAGTCATCTATCTCTCATTAATTTAGTCACAATGATCACTCACAACTCGTACCCAGTTTTGTTATCAATATATGTAGTTGTTTTAAGTCTAACAGGAACAAAAAAATTCAAGCAACTACCTTTTTCTTGTTTCAATGAAATGCGCACATATAAATCAAATTGCAGTGATGATGGTAAATTTAGTCAAAACGAATTTACAAATTCAATCATAAATTATATCGCTTTGTTATCAATTATGCAACACATTTAAATCTAATAGGAACATCCTTTCAAATATATATATATATATATATATATATAATCAGGAAAAGGAATTCGATTACATACCTCTTCCTTGTTTCCATGCAATGCAAAAATATAAATCAAATTGCGGCGAGCTATGTAATGAATAGTTTCATATAATCAAACTAATGCATTGTCACATATTTTGATATTCTAATGATGAAGCACATTTTACATGCATACTTGCAGAAGAAAACACCTAAAAAATGAGAGTTGATTTTGTTTTGTTTGCTAACCATTTAAAAAAAGTAGGAATTTTAATTGATTTAAAATTCAAATTTTGTATAAGTATCGAGATTTGATTGTGTCATGTAGAGGTAATAATTAAAATGATGTAAGAGTTTATGTTAAATCAAATATGTGGTTAAATGTAGTGTTGCCATGTGTTTAAAAATTAAAATTAAAATTAAAATTGGTTGATAAATTTGAGGTATTTTTAATTGATAGCCAAACATTGTGTTTGTGTATTCAGGACAAATCTTGATTTAGGATAATTATTAAGGAATATTATGATGCTATTAAATTCAAATTTGTGACTACAATGATTATGATCTTAAATTATAGCGTGTCAACTTTCAAAAAAAATTATAGCGTGTCATACATATGAACACACACTTCATTTTTTCAAATTCCACAATTGTTGTACCTGACATTTTTAATTCTCCAAATGTGACCTGATTTGTGAAATTTAGGGAGAAACACTATACTGTAGTTATTAAACTCTCCCATACGCTATTGTACCATGTGCTTCAGTATCTGGACATAATACATATGCGCAACCGTACATTTTCCACACTTTATCCCCGCCTCCCAGAATTACTGTCAGCGGGGATTTTTGCGACTGAAGGGCGAGGCTTTTCAATTTGTGCTTGATTATCTCCGGCATAGCTGTGAAATTCGCGTAAATTTTAATTACTTTCGAAGAGAAATGGTGGAGAAGAAGCTTTTCAAGACGAAGCTGTGTCAATTGTACCAGAGAGGCCGCTGCAATCGCCAGTATTGTAACTTTGCACACGGCGACGCTGAGCTCCGCCGCTCCTTTAACGGTAATTTGTTTACCTTGTATTTTTATTTGGAAAAGCTCTTTTGTGACTTGTCAACAGTTCATTTATTTGATGAAATTTGATTCTTTTTAATTACTATTTTTATTTCTGTAATTGATTTGGCTACTTCCAGTCGTTTTCAATCTTCAAACAAATCTATGTGATATGTGAATCGAGGGTTATAGGTATAGAAAGACAGAATGAGTGAAAGACTGTAATTTTCTTGCCAAGTGTAACCCCCATCTCCTCTTTTATTTAGTTATATCTATTTTTTTGGCGCGTTATTTATGTGATTTCCACTTTTCCAGCGAATTTATGACATTCCTGGCATTGTTAAATAGCTTAAAACTGTTTCCTAAATTTTATTTCAGTTGGGTAGTTCATTAGTGTTGAGAAACATCATATGGAATTTCTATGTATCTGATGGACTTCCATCTTGACTTGTAATTCATAGTTATATACTTGAGTCTTGACTTGTAATTCATATTTATTATTTGCTTAGTTTTGGTTGTTGTTCACCAGTTTGCAGTACAAATATTATTGGAATATGATTATACGAAGCTGGTGTTTTTTATTTTTTGTTTTTTATTTCTTCTTTCAAGAATACTGATTATTCAGAGATATGTTGGATACATTATCTGAATACCTAAGGTTGTTGTATTTCATTTCCTTACATCAGTCCTGAACTGATTGTTTACTAATTTAGATTTCTATCTATGGGCTCTTGTAAATTTGAATTCAAGTGAGCCTAGATAGCTAAAAACAAAGTACATCTGCGTTTACTCTAGTTAAAATATGAAATGATTTTTGGATTAGTTCATATATGCACCATATGGCCGGCCCAATGTTAGCCCGAAACTCATGCTGATTTTTGGGCTAAAGTTGGTTGAACAAGTTCACTTTTTCGGAATTGAGCATGCTTGGACACGCCACCGTTGCCTTTGATTTGATGGACCGTGCTTACCAAGCATTTACCAATGCTGCAGATCGCTACTCATAATTCAGAGTTGATGTACATCCTAGAGCATAGAATAATTCTCAAAAGCATTATGATGAGTTTGCATCTATCAACCTCTACTCTAGGTCTCATTGAACTTTCATTGAAGTTAACGTCACTCTTACTTGGTGAAACTTTTTCTTATCATTGTGAGTATTGTGGGTCATGCTCATATTTAAAGCTTGGCTGGATATTTTCTTCTCATTCAGTATTGAATATTGCAAAAGTTGCTACCGGTTTGGGTCTCATGGATTAATATCAAGTACATCTGGATGACTGAGGATCGCTTTTCAGAATGAATTATGCTGGTTGATTTATCTTTATGTTGCTTCCGGTAGTGTTTCTTGGCTTCTTGGCTTATCCTAATGCATCTTGAAAATGCGGTTATCATATGGGGATCAAAATTAGGTTCCTGTGGACATAATCCAATCCATTTACGTTGTTCACCAGCTGATGATGAACTATGGAATGCCTTATCCTTCTAAGTTCTGCATGTGCATCGAGAATGTGGTATTTTCTTCGCATAATTTCTTTATGATTGATGCTGAAAGCTGCAAACTATACTACAGAAGGCATTATCTTCCATGTGGAATGGATGTAGTTATTAATTTGGGAATGGGCATGAGAAGTCTACGCTATAGCCTTATATTCACATTGCAGAAGTGACAAAGGACTTCTTCTATCTCATAACTTACTTCCATGATTCTCGAAGGGTATTCTGTATCAATAAAAGCTGTAGCGCTGGTATATCTTTATCTATTCATTATATGAGAGCTATAATTTTCTAAGGATCCTTTGGAATGCACGAGATGGCTGTCTAGTTGTTCATAATTATCTTACATGTTCCGTTAAATGGTAAGTTGACTGAGCTGATTGTTGGGAGTGGGGCCACGCTTTTTCCCTTTTTCAAGTAATGACTCCATTCATGATTCATCCCCCTGAAATAATTCTGTTCTAACTTGCAGGTAGGCAAGATTATCGAGGTAGAGACCTGAGAGAAAGGCTTGTCAGAAGGCATTCTTCACCACGTAGATACTCACCGGTGAGAGAGACAAAAGGAAGACATGTATCTCATGGTAGGATTATCTTTATATATGGTTTCCTTTTAGTTTGTGGTTTTGTTTGCACTCGTGATCTCATGTTGGTTTCCCTCTGATGTGATTTAATGTTTAGGAGACAGTCCTCGCTCTGTTGGGAAAAGGAGGTAATCTTATTCTGGCATCCTGCTCTTTGTTTTCTTGCTGGCACCTGATGATCCAAAATTATTTCTGTATTCTATCAAGCATGGAGACAAACACCGAAAAAGACATTGTGGCACCTACTTATTGACTACACGAGCATAAAAATGCTGATAGAAATACTTTTAACAATATACATTACATGATATAAAAACTTTTAAAGATGTTTTATTTTTCAGTAAAATTTATCAGCTGCTGTTGCTTACATGTGAAATCTTTTGACTTACAAGAGTGGCTATTTGTTCTTAATAATTGCGTTAGAATACATCTGGAATGTATTTGTATTACCAATGCCAACAATAAGAAAAAGAAATCAGGTAAAGAATTGAATATGGTTGACTGAAAGTATCTGTCAATTTGACTTGCATGCTATACAAATTCTCCGTCTTTCTTATGATTTTCTTCTCTAGAACGTTTTAACGCTAAAACCTTTTGCCTATACCCTTGCATGCTAGAAATTAACTTTAAAAATGTGAAAAAATATATATAGGACACCTCAAGGGATATGTCTCATTTCAAGGCATGACGATGATTTCTCAACATGTACAGTGCAAATTAACATAACACTATATGTTGGCAAATTTGGCCGTTCAAAAGGGGGTAATCCTATTTTAAACCTATGCACATGGAGCAGGAAATCACTGAATTTCTAGGTGTCACAGAAAGGTTTTCCTAGTCATTTTAGTAATTCCTAGTCATTTTAGTAAAATTTAGAAACTTAAAAGGGAACTCTGGAAAATTTTTAAGAAACTGTAAGGAAATTCTATGGTAATATGTAAGGAACTTTTGCCTATAATATTTGAAACCTATGGACTTAAACACTAGATCGTTTTACTTGTTCTGGGTTTCAGAACTTACTTGCAGTATTCAGCTGAAGTAACATGCATACATGGTTTAACTCTTATATACTACAAATATTAAAAGATTAGAGTTTAGATTACTTTTATTGTCGCATTTATAAAAAATAAAAATTAATTATAGTTTTTGATACTATGCTTTAATGACATTTCCTGTCTTACTTTTTCATTTCAAGTGCAATGTCACATTTCATTCTTCATTTTGCCGTGCGACCGGCTGAGTGTTGCCTGCATGGTGTATGTGGATTAATTTAAGTAACTATGTTTGTTACTTCTCTAGATGCAATGCTAATGCCATGCCCACCCCTCTGCCTTCCGGACTTTGAAGATTTTGTTCCTTTTTGTTCATAAACAAACAAATTTTGAACTTGAATATTTGCTAAGTTTCCATGGGAGAAAGAAGTCAATGAAGTATGAAAATGTTAGAAACATGTCTTCTCTGATTTCTCTTCTAATATCTGCTAATGTGTGCCTTGTTGCAGTGACAGAATGGAAAGGAAGAGACAGCAGGTAGATGGCCATAGTGATCATTCTGGAGGTTTCAAAATGTCTGATGGGACTGAAGATCAAATCAGAAATAGAAGGCGGACATCGTCTGACTCCAAAAATCTCCTTGATGACCAGGTTTGAGTCATTTGAAGTTCATAGGGGAGCATATTAAATATGCATGTAATATTGATCAATGATCATGGATATTTCTTTCTTTCTGGTTGTCCCATCATTTTCATCTTTGACTTTCTCTGGATGATGTCCAGCTAAGGCAAATGCAATCTGAACTTCAGATTCTGGATAATGACAAAAGACAGCTGGAGGTTAGTTTCATTTACTTGCAGTTGCAGCAAAGATCATAAGCTTTGTTTTTGATCCACATTTTGATATGTTTCTTCCCTATTGCCTTTCATGGTTCTTGCCTATTTTTGATTTGAATGCTCTAATATCGATGTTTACCTATTATTAGTGGCACAAATAATAATATTCTTTTTTTTTTTACTCGGAATGTAAATCTCTTATTTTGCTGTATCTCTTTGTGGATTTTATATGCAATCTAGTGTTTTACACTAGTTTTGGAGTTCACATTCCTTCGATCTTAGACTTACATGTACACAAATCCTTTTGACTTGCACAAAGATCTTCCTCCAAGAGAAGACGCAAGAAGAAAATAGCCTTAAGTTGGAAATTCAAGAGCTTGAAATGCAGCTATCCAAGGAAAAGGATGAGTGCAAAAGGTGCCAGTCCTAACTGGGATTTTCGCCATTCTTTATATTCATGCAACAGATTTTCATGATCTAATTATGAGCTTGACCTTTCTTTCATTTATGTTCTAGGATTACTTTGAAAATTAAGAAGTTCATTAAAGCACAGAGTCGACACTTGCGACTACAAGAGGAAATGAAGAGGTATGTTATTGTTTTGTCATACTCTCACTCATCCATATGGTGTTACGTTCCTTATTTTCTGGATTAAGGTTCCATAATATCAACCAGCCCTAAGGAATTAACTTTGTAGGTCTCAGGCTCAGCTTAAGAAGCTGGGTGAGCAGCTTGCGTCAGATGTTGCTAATGAAGTTGATTTAAATATTAACGAAATGAGTGATGATGAAGCTGCTGATGAGCCAGAAACAGATGCTTCTCCTGGCAAGAAGAGGACACGAATTCACTTGGAACCTCGTGATATCTCAAATCTTGGTAGTACAGAAACCGATCTTGACCTCAGTCATTGCTTTCATTTACTGATGGGTATATAGAAAGATGAAATTCGGTGATGCTATCACATTTTGGAATTACCAGCCTTAGGAGCAACGCAGATGGCCCTCTTTATATTTTAAGAATGTGATTTACCTGAAAATGTAAGGCATGCAGTTTATTTAACTTCTAATTTCCCAAAATGCTAGGTGTACTGTTTTTAACACAGGAAAAAACTAAAGTTTACTGAGCACTCAAGATTTTCTACCTTCTAAGTACGGATATTCTATATTTCTTGTGTGTGTTAATCCAGTCATGGTAGCTTTCTGGCTGTGATAAATATTTATGTTTATACGCAAGTTCTTTTGCAAGTGGAATTTACACCCTATATAACCTCTTAAATCTTTTGACCTTCTCAGGAGGTTTCGGCTATCGCATTCGCATAATATAACTTGATCAATCCATTTAATGGTTATTTGGTTTGTAAATAAATGAAATTTCTGTCTAATGTATTTAAAAGCTTAAAGAAGTGTGATCAAAAGCGTATTATCTTTATACACAAGTTTGTAAATTGAAAATATTCAAATCGCTTACTCAGTATATATGAAGTGTAAATACATAAATTTAGTAGGAATAGAGGATATCCTTACTCTGCCATCTCCAAATATCAGTTCAAGATGTAAAACTACCCAGGTTAAATGGTAGTTCACATGGATCTTTTTGCCTGATAGTAGTCATGTTTGTGATAGATATGCGCCTGCTAAAGACTAGAGTCAGATGCTGGAGCAGACAACAAAATCTGGGTTACAAAGAAAAATTTTCTGCATACGATTTCATTCACATGATTATTGTGTGCAGGAAATTATTAGTTAAAAGAATTACCAATTTATTTGGATGACTGAGCACTGTGGGCTTGAGCCTTGAGGGTTTCTTGTTTTAACTGTTTTGATGGCTAACTTGACTTAGTTCCTAGTTCCTCAAAGCATTAAAAAGATGACTTCTAGTTATCTCCTGATTGGAAGACATGTTTATTAGTCTGCAACACATTACGTGACTATTGCGTATCAATATTTCAGGGCCAAGATTTAATAAGATGACAGTTTGTATCAGCCTGACTTTGTTGTCTCTGTTCATAAAGTGAACTGATCCTGTTTGAGTTCATCTACTTCCACGCGTTGGCAAGTTTGCCTTTGTATAAATAGTGATCTCTTTGTTTCTTTCGAAATCACTTTATTTATTTATTTGTTTTTTTTTTTTTTTACCAGCAAGTGAGATGCTGACCAGAAGTTACTTTGATTTCATTTAGGGTTTGTTCTTGGAAGCTTCTTTTGAAATTAACTTTTTGAAAATAAATATTTTGGGAGAATTTCAGGTTTAGTACCATTTGACTGAGTTTATGGATTTTGATGGTTCCTTCATTACTATCTTGTAGTGCTGCTGCTGGCCCCAGAATTTTCCTAATGTAACTGCATTATTACGATTACTGAGAATGCTTGAATTCCTAACAATTTTTGCTTCCCCAGGAACTCCAAAGAAAGGAGACAAATCAGAAAAAATTTCTCGCCGTAATCTTCGTCATCTGCAACCAACCAATAGCAAGGATCCTGATGCAGCATATGGTAATGCAAATGATGGGCACATGCTAGCATCACTCGGAGAACACGCAAGGAAGGGAGTAAATATTCCTTTTAACAGTGCCCTACCAGATAAGGTCCATCATTGTTATGTTATATTTAGCATATAGCCTTTACCCTTCCAAGCTCCTTCCCAAGTCAGTTAAAAAATAGTATGTGTATTCTAAAGATGAGACTTTGAGGGGAAATGCTTTTAGAATTTTACTCCCAAAACTCTTTGCTCTCTCTTCAATTTATACTTGTTTTGTCATTTTAATTTGGGGGTTAATTTTTCTTCTAGTAAAACTATAAAATATGGCACATAGTGTGTGATATAGGGGGACCAGGTATTCATATTTTGGTGGAATTGGATTTGGTTACCTGGTTTTGACTTTAAAAAGTTCTCTTATCAAACTCTTGCTCTGCTGAGGTCATTTGTTAGTAAAGCTATCACTGTAAGAGTTTTGTTTTTTTCCCCATTGTTTTTGTAATATTATTTTTTAAAATCCCATTGTCTGTGGCATAACCTCATAGATAACATAATTACGAATATACTTTGGATCTTAAGAAGTATGCAAGTAACTCTCTAGTTGCTAAAAATGTGCAGTCCAAGGCATCTGAATCAGGCATCCCACTGCCTCCAACAGGTATGGCTGCTCATGCTGTCGATGAAGATGTAGAAATTGTTGAAATGGAGGAAAATACCCCAGTTGTTACAACTGCTGCTACTGGAACCAAGCCAGGAGTTGCACTTAACATCCCCCGCTTACCATTTCTGCCGCCACCACCACCTCTGATCCCTGAGAACATTTATAAGCAGGTTATTTTTAATACTAGTCATTGCTGCGTGGTAAGATACTCATTAAATGTACAATTCCCTGTAGGAAGGCCCCTATATGAACCCTCTTTTAAGCTTATATAGTTCTTAAGCTGCTACATTCTATGATCTGAGATGAGCAATTTCTTTTTACTTGCAGTATGAGGGAGATGATCAGAAAGTAGATATTGATGGAGCTGATGAGGATATGGTGGAGGTGGATATTGTTTGATTCTCATTTTATGTGATTTTATTATATTAGATTAGATGGTGAATGTATACATGCAGCAAGTTTTTGCTGATAAGCTAGGAATTTCCAGTGGATGTAAACAGTTACAGGGACTAAGGGATATCTTGCTTATATCACCATGTTGAGCCTCATGCAGTAATTTATTCTGTCGTTTACAGATGATAGTAGCCTGAGTTCGGTAGAGAAGTAATTTATTATGGTTTTGTGCATGTTTACTATGGCAAATTTCCCAGTAACGGTGGTGCCACTGTTCCAGAGCAGGCTCAGTGCACCCTTCAACGTATGGCTGTGCCGCTATTTTGACACTAACATGGCCAGATAAAAATGTTGAAAACCAAACCACCAACGAAATTTTTAATCATTGCATTACACCTGCAGAATGTTTTGAATCTTTTGCATAGGCCGGCAGGTAATTATTTTCAAAATTTCATCAAGATCTAACAAAGGACAGCTGGACAAAGATGCTCAAGCCGTCTATAAGTGGGGCAGTGGCGCCTTGGTCTTTGTTGAGTTTGACCTCCCAGTGGTAACAGATTGTTGATTGTATTGTGAATCATTAATTCCAAGGACAAAACAGTAAGGCAAGGCCATCTCCTTGGTTGCCATAATAGGTTGTTCAGATTGAACCCTTTGCGTCTAGGACCCTTCTTCCAAACATCGGGGGCATTTACATATGAAACCATAATCTTGAAGTGACGCCTGTCTCTCTTCGTAGAGAAGGTGCTCCTCTATGTACGATATTGTTATCTGAAGAAAGAGTAATGAATGAAATGTTGAAACTCGTTCGTGGACAAATGAAAATCATACAATCCCATCTTTTGTTCAAGAACGATACTTAAATGAAATGATTAATTACCTCTTGTCCTTTGAGAATTGGTGTAAGAGCAATTATGGTTGCTTGGCCATCACGGTCCTAATTGATCAAGAACATGACCATAAAACGTATAGTCATCTGGGCAGATTACTGATTTTGAAGGATTCTGAATTTGCGTGAACAAGAACCCAACAATATATCGTAGGCTAAGCATAATAAAAATCACTGCTGCACGAGCATACCTCTTCTCTTTTAAATGCTTTTGCATTTGGAACACAAGAATGATTCATACAACTCTGCAAGGGGAAAAAGGCAGTTCCTGAAGCGAAAACACATTTGCATAAGATTAATTCCAGTGGATCAAACCAACTTGTCTGCTTACTTTGTAAGAACTACTACTCACTTTTTACTAATTTTTTATCAATTTATAATTTAAACAACTTATGACTTTTTTCGGAGAATATATAATTAGACCAAAATTTCGAATCAATTTTAACAGCACATTCCTTTGGATCCACAACTACCTCCAACTAAAACTCACTTGACATCGAGATTCTATGGGGACCTTGAAATTTCTACTACTATCAAATTATAGAAGTCCTACTCAACTAAAGAATTCTAGAAACATACAGTATCACATCATTTAGCAAAGTATGGGCAAATGGATTATGTGCAAATATTAACAATGCAAAACTCTGCAACAGTTTTATTGATAAGGAATTTAAAAAACTGAAAAGAAAAAAGTATTTTATTCCATTGTTAGGATTATCAGCAAAAATTTGCCAAAATAATTTGAGAAACATTCATTAATACCAAGACAATTGAATTTTAGAAATTATGTAAAAATGATAAATAGATCATTTAGAAATTAAACCTGAAATTTTAATGGCAATACATAATGGAACTGGACACAGTATGTCTTCCTAGAATAAAAGTCTCATGATGGATGTTTCAAACATTTTGTCCACTACAGAAGGGGAAGACACTTCAAGGAATGATATCCATAGTTGGTGATACACAACAAGAAAAGGAGGATTCCAAGCTATGCATTAAATGAGGCACGTTGAGCATCAGATTCATTCTCCAAAATATTTTATTAAGCGGTTCAACCTTCAAAATAGAATCAGAAAATTACACAGTGCAGCTTCATACAGAGATATTACCTTGACAACAAATTGAATAGTCATCGCCAAGAGCATCCAGAATAGGTTTTGAAAAATTTTCAGCTTCTTTCTGCCATGAAATAGAAACACAACAGGGTAAAGCTTTGCGTGATAATAGCGTTAAAGTATCTAAGCACATGCTAACCTTTTCTGAGAGTGGAAGATCATCAATGTACAAGAAATAGTCCTCCACAGGAGATGCTACAACCAAATCACTATCACGTAGAAAATTTGGTCACCACGTAAAGGCCAAAACGATGATTAATCTTACAGTAGATAATAGTGTCTTTAACTGCACTAAATCAGACCACAAGGCTAGAATAACAAACTTACAGGTTATTCAGCTCAAACATTCCAATAACATGACCATAGATTTCAAGTGAGAATACTTGGAAAGGTCAAGGGCGTCAATTCATTACCAGAATACATGCATCTGGCTTAAAAAGAAAGGTCGCTGCCAATGCAGCAATAATTAGGATACATGGTGCACATTCCTTGTCATACATAGCTTCCTTCAGGAGCTCCAGTGACTGAAAAATACGAGTCATTAGACACTAAATAAGTAATTAAAAAAAAAAAATGGAAGCAACAGATATATGAATCAGTATCATACATTTCCCTTGCATAAATGCAAAAATATAGAATCCGAATTCTCATAATAAACTATCCAAGAAAGTGATTCCATCTTAGCTGCGGATTATACAAGTCAACATACACCACTCTATCTTTCGGCCACACACACATACACAAACACACATTTCAGCCTCCATTTTTGTGGGGTGGGAGAATGGTCTTTTAGTACTCATCAATCTTGGCAGAATCCCAGAGGCAATTCGAGAATTCTCAACTCATGGTGGGTACATTTTGCCGCTGAAAGACGCGGTTGGTCTCCAGGTTTCGAATTTAGTTGCTGGTAACTTTTGTGCATTTAAGGTGGCAGCAGCAGAGTGTTGTTTAACATGGACTGTACGTTCCTAGCAGCAAAAAGGATACTGATGCAGATTTAAAAGTCTGCTCTAGGCAAAAGACAAGAGCATAGAGTAATCATGTGGACGCCATCTTAAAAGAAAAACTTCACTGTTGAATACAATGAGAATTTTCCTTCCCCTTAATTTCTTGAGGGTTAGTTGAATATATTACGAAGTCCTTATGATTCAGTCACTGAGAAATCTATTAGAAGTTGACAGATGAGTAATAGTGGCCGAGGAAATAGCAAAGTGCATAAGGATTGTTCGTCTGAGGGGTTGCCAGGTTGGGAGTGATAGGATGTCTGAATTTCACGGAAAATGAGCCCAGAAATATTTCATATTATTTGATGTTGAAGACTGAAGAAAATCGCGGTTTATCATTACTAAATTGGCAGAGCAAAAAGTTATTGCAGAGTTGCAAACAAGGGGTAAAATATCAAACTTACCTTCAAACTAAGCAGATATGATTATTTTTTATTTTATTTCTCGTTCTTTGAATGTATTAATACCATAGAAAGATCAAATTGTAAATACTCTTTAGCATATTCTTATTTTAGATGTATCTATTAGGAAGGATTACCGTGAATGCCAGGTCCCTTATTTGTATTCTGAATGCAGCTTCATCAGAACAATCAACATCTTCTGGTAGAGCAATGCAGTCCCACCACCTAAGAAAATTTGAAACGTAATCTATATAAATGGCCAAGCCGCAGATGTATCTTCATGCAAAGTAATAAGTGGTCTAATCATGATAACTGGAGTTTCCATTATGGAAAACATTGTTGTTGTCGTCGTCATCGTCGTCGTTGTTATTTTAATTTATTTTATTTTTTTGCAATGGGAAGTATAAGTTATTTGCAACAAGATTTTCACGATACAAAATCAGATGTGCATCAAAATTATTTTGTAAATAAATAACAATCACATGGCATGAAAGTAAATAGAATTGTCTGCATATCAGATGAATATTAAAAAGTGAGGACAACATTTGCTCCGATTAGACGTTAGTCTATCTAAAATCCAAGTAACTATTCAAGCTAAATGAAACTGATCCAGCTTGTTAGTGGCTTAGTGTCAGTTGATTTCACTTGAGAATGCCATATTGTTAGCCTTTCTATTTCACGCAGACCACACTTCCTTAATTTGCTCCAAATTTAAAGGTACACTTCAAATGGTGAAAATAGAGGACAAAAAAAATTCAACGTTATGTAATAAAAAGTTATATAAAATACTTACAGATATTAATAGTTACATAAGATTATGAGAAAGTATTAAGCTAGACTAAAATAATATAACTCAAAAACAAACTTCAGACCCAACATTTATATCAGTTTAAGAAAATCCATTTTGTTGGATAAGAAAGACTATTAAGAGCACCCTAGCAATATTTCTATGGTCTTTCTATATTTACTTCCATTTTGAAATTTATTTTAAGACACAAGATTTAAAAATTATGATAAAATCAAGAAAAGAAAAGTCAAATGTTGTGAGTTTTCAGACAAACAAGCATTTGGGAAATCTGAAAACCTCTAGTAATGGAGAAAAGAGCAATTGTTGTTTTTAGCAATTCAGACTTCTATCATTGATGTAGGCATGAGAAGGAAGAACTACGATTTTGTCTCCATGTTGTGTACTTATAAGTTTTAACATAACTACACTTATATGTATTGTTTTCGGTAATTCCAATGCTCTAGATAGTTTGCACTATACAGCAAATCAAGATTTGTCATGTT
Organism: Nyctanthes arbor-tristis; assembly: GCA_963692815.1. Lineage (NCBI taxonomy): Eukaryota > Viridiplantae > Streptophyta > Magnoliopsida > Lamiales > Oleaceae > Nyctanthes > Nyctanthes arbor-tristis. The sequence goes on from CAVNYN010253760.1 coordinate 73,557, forward strand.
AAACTAAAAGAGGCAAAAGAAAATTAGAAACTTTGAGTACTAGAACCAGATTACTTTCTCTTGTACCCCATTGATATGGGCTTCCATGCTTCTACTAGCAATGGGAAACAATAACTGGAACATAGATCACTGGCATCTTGCTTCTCTAAATTTTTGAACTGCGCAACTTTCAATGCCCTGTATCTGAGAATAGTGAATGAAATAACCTGAAAAAAACCCAATATCTGATGTCATATCAACAAAGCAGACTTGATTCAGACACAGTACACTAGACCATCAAGATAACTTGCACCTTGTACAAAAGGATTTTCAGAGGATATACTAGCAACCACTCCCATAACTTTCATTACCGAAGCAAATTCTAACTGTATTTGTGATCATAATTTAGCATAGAATTAATAATTTTCCCAATGTCACAGTATAATCTTCTAAAGTATAAGCTTAGCCTCTCTATACATGAGTGATTAGAATGCACATGTTATATGATTCTTTGCATTATTATTATTATTATTATCTTTTTTTGGATTAAGGAGGAAATTTATACCCTTTACTCACTAAGGAATAAGATATCATCCCCAAAACCTATTACATTTCCATCACTGACATTTCTATCACTGACCACGACTACATTATGAAATGCTCATTTCTTTTCCACTAACCAATTGATGCTTAAGGGTAGCAAATGAGTCGTGAGCACATGAGTCTGAACCATAGCTACTTTATCTTTTACCCAGCACTTGTGGACAGGAAAAAATAAAATGAAAAACGAGATATTACCTTAGCAGCAAGGATGAAAATATCATTAGTTTCTGGAAGGAGAAAAACAGAGTAAGCATGAAAGACAAGGAATGCAGAAAAAAACCAAAAGAAACTGTTGAAGGGTAGAACTAGATCTGAATGGTGTAAAGTAATTTAGAGAATCACCATTTGCATGTTGAATGAATCTCAGAAGTGCCTCAATATTTGATGATTTTGATCGCCTCCCAGTACAAAGTAAAGAATGGAACGAATCCCAATCAGCCTCGGCACATGATTCACTACAAAAGTTGGACTACATGATAATATAATGTGGTGAAGTTACATCTTGCATAAGGATTGAAACATAGAAACTCCAAGATAACAACAAAAAAGGAAGTCAAATGACATTTCACATGTCTTCCCATGTAAGACAAACCGTTCATATTTCTTATCTTTGAGAAGTTAAATAACATTTAACAATAACAAATGTTCTGTTCAGAGCATTTGCTAAAATTATGACCATAATAATGTGTTTTTGATTTGAACATTTAGGTAATGCATAATAATCTCTTTTCTGTGGAAAAAGGATGCCTATTCTGACTCTAGAAACTCCTAGCAACTTGTTCTTTATGCTCAAAAATGTATAATGATGGTTGAAAAATCTCTTTACTCTTTGTGTACAGGATCGATGTTAGATATTTTATCTACCTGCAGTAGTAAGCCTCTCCGCATCCGCCAGGACACGAAACAACTGAAGGCAGAGGGAACTTCTCAGAGAAAGGTAATAGCATAGAACCATTCATTAATGATTCAATAGTGTCTTGAGGCAGAGGACTTCTTTTGTGAAAACTACCAGAAGAACATTCTGCTCTATTAGAAGAACCATATTCATTGTCAGAGATACCCAGTTCTTGCAAATAAAGCTTCCTCCCAATCTGGAGCTCTATCGAGCCTATAAATCGGAAGCAAAAGCTACAGACCAAACAACCAATCTGCAACATTGAAGTAAAGCATCTATAAAAAATTTAAAAGACTAATCAAGTATCATATTAAATAGTGGAACATAATTTGAAGTTGCAATACCTTATTGGAAGGATGTTGGGCACCAACCAGCATCTGATCCTTCAAAATAAGGTCCCCTTCTTTAAAATCAAAATCAGCATATACTCCTGCAGTTCTCCTAGTCCGGATTAAAATTCTCTCACAAGCATATCAGTAAACAGTTAACATCAAGGAATATATCAGTGTTTGCCGAACAAGATTAAATTTTTCTAATTTACTACAAGTAAAAAGATTGCTCTTATTTCAACTTCAAAACTTATTAGACACTTGAAAATTATTGATAACACGCTCTGTAACAAACAGCTAGCAAACCCAGCAAGGAAACTGTAGTACTAAGAAAGATTATATGCACAATTCAGTATATATAAAGTACCCTTTCCATATTCTCCGTCTGGGTCCACTCTGAGCCCATTGCATTGCCTTTTAGCTATTAGCTCACTGAAATACTCCTGTGAATATTTTTAACATATTAATTTTATCAAGCAATACCAATTCTCAATATTTATATGCATAAAGAGAGCGGTTTCAATACCTGGACTTGATGAGGAGACGGAGGTTTGAGAAGAGCAGAGACTTGGTCGGAAAATTGAGAATCAATTGGACAAATAGAGGCCGCCATTTATTCAACTCACAGCAATAGCTGCTGCTGCCGTTGAAGAAATTTTTCCAGTTTATTTAGTGGGAAGTTGCCAGAAATTATGGACAGCCTCAAACAGAAAAGTGCAAAATTGCCCGGCCCAATAAGGCAATAACAACCGGTCAGGTGGGCATTTTCTGACCCATTTATAACTTTTCGATCCATCCCGACATCCAGTCTTGATTAAATTGGAAACGGGTCGGGACCCGGGACGGGAATAATTTCATTTTTTAATTTTGTAAAAAAAAAAAATTACAAAATTGAAAAAGATTTTTTTTAAATGAGAAATATTATTCATTTTCACTAGAGTATCAAGAAAAGATCCTCATTCTGAATTATGGGATTGGGAAACGAAAAAGAGAGCCTAGCCAAACCATCCAACGCCACACCTATAAATTTGCTTGACTCTCAACAAAGGCGACTTAGTAACATCTGTTGTTGTTGATTAAGCACCTTGCAATCTTGAGTTATTGCACCAAAATCGGATTTATCCGTTTTCTGCGAATTAATGGTGTCGACAACTTGTTTAGCATTGCAACTATCCGTATTCAAACTTGCTTGTATGATAATAATCTATCGCCAATTGTTGACACTTTATGACAACTGTCGACTTTACTTCTACAGTAGATCGGTAAAAAATAAATAAATGTCTCTTTATTGATATATGTCAGTTACAATACATGTAAGATTAGCATACATACACATCAGTAGTTGATATTATAAGACGCTAAAACGATATACTACTTATTTGTAAAATTGTAAACTTTAATTTCATTATTATATAAATTGTGGTATGAAATTGTGAAAAATAGTTTGGTTTGGAAAATTCAAGATCACGATCTGAAAATTGGTTGAAGATGTATTCACACAATGGTGATTTGGCTTCGAACAAAGTCTACCGAGAAGTTTCATCCCATGTGGTTGAACAAATCGACTTGACAAATTAGACCATATATATTTGTTAAGAATTACTCTATCATCGGGATATATAAATTATGGAAAAAGGATTATATAAAATTATAGAAAAAGATTTCTTGTTAGTCAATTTTCACAACTAATTAAAAAAAAAAAATATCAGTCTTTTATTGCTGCATCTTCCATATACATGTTTGCCCGTTATTGTGGGCATCATTGGCCGATTAATATAATAATAATAATAATAATAATAATAATAATAATAATAATAATAATAATAGAACAACATATAAGTTATATTAGTTTTTAACCTAATAAAAAGAGTAACACATATCTCACGTCATCAAATAGTAATTAATAACATATTATTGTTATTCTTATCAAGAAACATCAATGAAGTAAGGTATACTATGTCTCCGCTCCAAATAACCCATTTTCTTTCGCCGTAGTTCAATTCAAGTCTTCTCCACCGAAGACTTGAACCATACTTGTCTAAACTTCTTGCCCACCTCTCAACAAAGAAAATTCCAAAACCCAATGAGACCTTTGATCTTGGACTTGTGACTAATTAGGCTTACCAATATGGACAAAAACAGCCATGATTTGGTAGAGAAACTCCACTGGCATTGCATTATATTGCAAAGGGAACCCATTTAGGGATGCATTTTTATCAACTCTTCACTTTGGCACTCTCTGATGTTGATTTCCATGACACTTCCTGCTGCATTAGGCAGCACATCACAGCAATGCCTTCTTGGTGCTTCAAGCTGCAAGGCACGCACAAAAGGCAACAAAATGACGTGAGTGTAGTCCACGGGTTTGGACGAACATGCTTGATGAACTAAATAAATGTGACATCTATTGGGAAAAAGAAGTGAACGAATTAATGGAATAAAAAGATGAGTTTATAATGAATTGGGCTACTCCACTTGATCGATTAACCTTTTCACATGCAAGATCAATTGCACACGACATCACATTGGAGACCTTTTTTGGGAAAATAGATACGCATACCTCATATTTGGACAGTATTTTAGAAGATGAAAAATTTTCAATGAGCACTGCCTCACAATGAGATGAGGATGCGTCATGGCCATGTAAGATAGTGGTCATTTTAAAAAATCATGAGCAGAGTGCACATTTGATCAAAACATTTTTACAAGTAGAAAAAAGAAATTTTTGTTCATCCCCTTATTGGGGAAGGTTAATTAATCTGTCTTAGTGTGGAGTAGAGTCAAGAAATTAAACTTGTTCAAGTACCTGTTTGGGGTCAAGTTCTTGCTTGTGAGAAAACACCCTGATTTCTTCAAGCTTCCTTGGTGAAGCCTTGTCATATGTGCAATTTTCAAAGACCATCTTCTTGTAAATGCTCTTAATCCCGTCCCTGCCGGATGACACTCGGTCGAGATAAAATACCGGTGCCCTTCGACATGGGTCTGGGTGATGCTCCCTTGTGTTAAGATTGTAATGAACATGTAGACCATTCTTTTTCCAGGGAGTGTAAGTCTCTTGCATTCGGAGAATATCAGGTAACAAGACATGGTTAGGGAAAACTTGAACAGCATAGCCCCATGAAACCGAGATTGTCCAAGAAAACCATCGATCGTAGCAAACTGTTTGTTGCATAATCCGGTGAGGATCGATTCGTGCAGCTTGAAATAGATGTTCCAGCGACTCCAACGTTGTCATGTTAGGGAAAATTGGATCGGCCAGGTCCGGATGATGGAGAGACACAAGTGGTCTAACCGGATGTGCTGCCAAGAAACCGAATATATTCCCTCGAAAGTCCATCTAGTCGAGTTCAGTCGCGACAAACACAAGTTAATTAATGGACTTGCCTACCATTGTAAATAAAATGTATGTAACAAATTATAACATATAAAAATTCTCGAGTTCAAGTGTCACAACCATCTATTTACGAAAATTTCATCCAGTCCCGTCCTGTCCCTATCCCGTCACTATTTAAGACGTTAAAGTGTAACAATAAATGTGGAGATAGATACCTGATGAAAACCAGGCTCATGTGTTAAGCTTACACCAAGCTCTGCTAGACAGGAATAAATTCTACCATCACTTCCATAGAGATGAGGGTACCGGTCGAGGCACGAGTCGAAAACCTTAGCTAACACTTTAGCAAGAGGATAACTTATGGCAAAACCTGCTCCCCCAAAAGCCATTTCAGAAGAGAACGCTTTATTCTGCATAAAACTTTCTGAACTTGTCCCTATATAATACCATAGCCTGTAATCATACTTGGACAGGGTCTTCACCAAATTATCAGGAAAGAAAATGGTGTCATCATCTCCAAAGACAAACCACCTCACATTGGAGTGATTCAGGGCAACTGTTTCGGACACGACCCTCGAGACTCGAATGGCCGACCGGAGACCATTCCGGAACGTGTAGCGAAATCGAGATGTGTCCCCGGACACGCATACCGGAGGAAGATCGGATATAGTCTTGTTATCAAATGTTGCATTAGGAGGAATGGTTTCAAGAAACACACATCCCCTCATACCTTGTGGCCTCCACCATAGCCTAACATAATCTTTCCTCCTCAACCATGACTTGTCATTTGAAGCAATGCCGAAAACAATATGCTCGATCGACGTCGAGGCCGAAGAATCAAGTAATGAAGCTGATGGGAATTTTGTACCATTTACAAGTGACAGTGATAATGTGAGAAGGAGACAAATTAAACCCAAAAAACATGAGATCAAAATGAAGTTTATGAGGCTTGGGAACTTGGAAGCTATTAACTTCACCTTTGAAAACTTCATTTTGGTGGGGAGGGGAGGAAGAATTTAGAGGCTTTAGACTAAGAAAAAGGTTCAAAATTTGAGAGGTTTTGAAGTTTCTTTGTGTACATAGCCAGCCTTGACCCGCAATCTCCGGCCTACCTTACAAGGAAAACTTGACACTTTGGCCTATGGATGGGGAAAAAGGTGCATTTTTTTATTTTAGGATTAAATACTTAAGTACGCATAGATCCATCCGTCAATTAATGAAATGATATTCGTAATCTGCAAGTGATTCAGTCGTCAAGAATAAACTCTTTAGTTGAAGACACCATATTTTAATTAACATATATGTATTAATTAATAATATTTTAGCTAGAAACTTACATATTTAGTGGCTGTTTGATTCTCATTATTAAGATTAGATTATATTGAGAAATTATAATAGGATGAAATAAGTAGTGTAGATTTAATAAAAGTTTAAAATTTGTTATCATAAATAAACAGTTATCAAATCAGTAGTATATGAAATTATATTTGGATTGATAATGAGAATAAATTATACAAATTTTGTAATAATTTGTTAAAATCTAAACCGGTCACGATTGGTAAAAATTTTAATCTACCGAGGGAAGATGAGTGTTACATCAACTAAAAATAACAATTTTTCTGGGCTCAATCAGAACTGACCAAATGGTGGAAATGTCCTATCAAGCTACAAAAAATTCAAGCCAACTTGCAAAAATATCCAAAAGCCCAATCCTTGCATTTATAAGTTTTTGTAATAAAATCTCTCATCACATGGCCTATTTTGAGACCGTTACTTGTACTCTAAATCCATGTTTGTGTCATATATATATACAAGCCACATGAGATAATATGTTTTATAACAAAACTTTCAAGAGAATTTTGAACCTACTTATTCAAAACTGGTTAGTGATATCTGAGCAACATTGACCTGTTTAACATCTCCAAGTTTACAGGTCACTTTCAAACACACAAATATCTGCAAGAGATATTGAAAAATAGTGTGACTGAAAAGTACAAATATTTTAACAAAGTTTTGGAAGCAATCGTTGCATTTATATTTTCAATATTTTCATCCGTAATTGAAGTTGCTTGATTTATTTGAGCATAAAGTGGTAATGAACTCGTCGTAATGTAAAAAGGCAGGGGGGTTCCCAAATCCTACGGCAAAATCCACGTGGAAGAGTGTAGCAGCCCCACTATTTTTACTCAAAGTGAACATGGAAAACGCAAATTGTTTCATGAGGTCTATGACTGTCGCAATGGTTTTGGAGTCTAATCCACACAAACCGTTAACCCGATAATTATTTAATTAATTTAATTCTTCACTCCCAAGGGTAGGTTCTTACGCGTTACTTACCCACATGCCACTGGAAACACCACTTTCCGTCTGACTTGCATGTGTTAAGCATGCCGCCAGCGTTCATCCTGAGCCAGGATCAAACTCTCCATGAGATTCATAGTTACATTACTTAAACTTCCTTGTTCGTAGACAAAGCGAATTCGGAATTGTCTTTCATTCCAAGGCATAACTTGTATCAATGCGCTTCATATTCGCCCGGAGTTCGCTCCCAGAAATATAGCCATCCTTGCCCCCTCACGTCAATCCCACAAGCCTTTTATCCATTCTCATTGAATCACAGCGGGGGAGCAAATCCAAATAGAAAAACTCAGATTGGGTTTAGGGATAATCAGGCTTGAACTGATGACTTCCGCAATGTCAAGGTGACACTCTACAGCTGAGTTATATCCCTTCCCTGCCCCCATCGAGAAATAGAACTGACTAATCCTAAGTCAAAAGGTCGATAAACTCAACGCCACTATTCTTGAATAACTGGGAGCCGGGCCTTCTTTTCGCACTATTACGGATATGAAAATAATGGTCAAAATCAGATTCAATTGTCAACTGTCCCTATCGAAAATAGGATTAACTAGCGATTCCGAAGGAACTGGAGTTCCATCATATATATAGGAAAATACTAGTTGGACAAAAAGAGGGACAAAAAATGTGACAAAATTGACACGTGGGTTATGTAATAAATGTTGATGTAAAAGTGATGTGATGTGTTGAAAAACAGAATTGTGCCATGTATCAGTTTTATTAGATTTTTTGTATATGTGTTTGTTCAAATAGCACAACTCATATATATATATATATATAACACACACACATGTAAAGATTTGACCAAGAATTTGAGTTTTCAATTCATACACTTCGATTCACTTGATCTTGTTAATTGATACATAGTTGAAATGTAGTACATTGAACAACATTAGATATTCTATATATATAATATAAATTTTCTCTTGTTCACTTTCAGTACTTTTTAATACTATCTAATTTTTATACAAATTTGTTGGCTGAAAATTTGAGCAATTAACATGTATCTCTTCCGATCTCTTAACTTTGCATGATGCATAATCACAATTCAAGAAGCAAATTGGTGGTAGAGCGCCCAAGATTCAAATATTTGTTATAAGCAAAAATAAATAAAATAAATAAATAAAATGCTGTTTATAAATTTAAACAGAGAGACTGTTTATAAAATTTAAACTGAGAGAGTTTTAGTAGCTGAATTTGGTGTTTCTATTGCTAATCAATTTTCATATTGGCAAACCTTTCAGTAATTATAAACTATATTAAGAATATGTAATATAAAAATAATGGAAAATACTATTTGCAGGATACGACTTATTTGAAATTTCTATTATCGTTTTTAGTTTTTACAATTTTTCTTTCCCTATTTTAAAATAAAGCCTCATCCTTGTTTTGGATCAAGATCCAATACAACAATACATCGCAACTATGGATTCCAATTATTTTATTCTTTCTTCGCTTCGCTTTCTTTCATCGAATACGCTCTACTACTCTTTTTTGTTACTGGACGATTAACCAATTCCTTAAAATGAAAAAGAGATTCCAACGAAAAAAAACTGCTTCTACAACTACTTAAATTGTGGGAATATGATAATCCCTTTCATTGTAAGAATTTTCTATTAAATAGAGTATCATTTTACATCAACTGGTAAAGGAAAGGAAGAAAGAAATTATTTAGCACTCTCTTTTGATACTAATTCAAATTGCGTTGTTGTGTCAGAAGAAGGATCATTCAGACAATCTTTTACAAAATGATGATAAACTCACGCAATCTTACCCCTATGTATTGTGTGATTGAGGCAAAATGATTCAAGGATAAAAATGTGAATTTACCATATATATGCAAATTTTAGAAACTCTAATTAAATATCTCCATTGCAACACTAATTTGCCATCTCTAAAGGGTGAGGGTGGCGGCTTTCTTGTGGTAGTAATTGCGAACTCATTCCATTTCTTTTTTGAGGATTCGTTCCCGATTTAGATTCCTATTTCCAAAACTTTTGGCAAGAAAAAGAGATATTACACTTTAGAAAAAAGAGTTGTAAGGAGGTCGAATAGCCTGTCTTCAAGAATGCTGTTCTTCTCCCATTCATCAACATATAGGCTTACCAAAGATCCTTTCAATACTTTCCTATTATTGGAAGCTTAACATCGGATAAAATGAAGAAAAGAGCCTTGCTTAATCTTCCTTTTATGATTGAAAGTAGCAAGCCACTCTACTACTGGTACAGAGACCAGATAGATCAACAATGGGGAGAGATAAGGGAGAGTAATTCTTCCTACTTTAGAAATTATACTAAAAGTGAGTCACTGCCCAAGGTCTGAAACATGCTTTGTGTAGCCAATTGATGAACGCCCGTGCTATTGGTGGCATACCCTGTGCTCGGCTAGGCAAAGGAGTTCATGCGCAATTGCTACTAAGCATGAAGCGATGTTAGCTCGGGACAGAGTCACATCAAGTTTAGGAACAAGATTGGGTGAGCATTTTATATATAATTTTTTTAAAAAAATATTACTATTAGGGTAATTTTCACTCTAGGTCTCCAACCTTTCAACTTTGTATCAGTTTTATCCTCATCCTTTTTTGGCCTATTAAGCCTCCAATTTTTCATTTATTATCGTATTAGGTCCCCAATATCACTTTTCATCCTAAACCTTTCAATTTTCACCATTAACCCCTATCAATATGACTATATGTCCCAATCTTTCAATTTTTATACAATTTTGTCTCAATCAATTTTTGGGCATATAAGACCCTTAATCTTTCATTTATTGTCGTGTTACGTTGCTAATAATACCTTCCGTCCTCAGTCTTTCAATTACTAATGTTAATTCCTATTAAAATTACCATTATACCATTAATTATTTTAACAAAAATAAAAAATAGTGTAAAATAGAACTCTACTCATCCTAGCCAGTAGTGATAACATGATAACAAAAAACTCGATCTACGCCAAACTTGATGGAAACCTAATCCGCCCAAAAAAAATTTCCAATCTGAGAGTCGATGCAACAAAGTAGATTGGGGTTTTTAATTCATCATATATCACGTAAAGGATATGGATCATGGCAGATCCACAAAAAAAAGTCACTTTCAGTTTACAAAAATGAAACTGAACTTTAATGCGCTAATTCTAACTTTCTGTGGATCAGATCAAAATAAGACGAATAACAAATCAAGGGTAAATTATGGTGAAAATTACAAAGGAAAGATAAGATATTAAATTAGAATTAAAGTATTAAGTTTATCTTTATTTTTTTATAAATCAAAAATTAATTTTTGGGGGGTGGATCTACTCAATATGTATCCGCCACATAATTTGCAGTAGATTAAGGAATTGGATCTGATTCTCAAGCTGATACTTAGATCGACATCTTTAGATCGAGTTTTTTTGTTATTATTACTTCCAACTGTTGTCATTAAATTGTGTTAGAGAGGGTTAGAGTGGGTTAGAGTGGACAAACTTCTTATTTTATATTATTCTTTATTTTTTATTAAATAATTAATTGAATAATGATAATTTTAATAAATATTAACAATAAAAATTAAAATATTAGATTTGAAAAGTGTTAATAAAGATATAACACGATAAAAAATGAAAGGTTGAGACTCTTGTGCATCCAAAAAAAGATGGGGCACAAAAATGTATAAAAATTATAAGGTTCGGGGGCTTATAGTGGAAAGTATAATAGTCATTTTAATACGGGATTAATGGTGAAATTGAAAGGTTGGGAGGCAAAAAGTGACGTTAAGGACCTAATCTATATATATATTAATCAACAGTTTGTCTGGCTCAATTTGATTGTGAGCTTAATTAAAAATAATTTTCCTGCTCATTGTCTGGCTCTTTTAAAAAACCAATTGATGATGTCATTATTCTATTATTATTATATTTTTCTTTATTGTTATACTTTTTTTTAACTAATTAATTTAATATTTTTATTTTGAAACTCTATCTATATATTAATTTAATATTTTTATTTCAGAACTCTATCTGCATATTATATTTATTATTTTTATTGACTCTATCTATATATTAATTTAATATTTTTATTTCAGAACTTTATCTATCTATTGCATTTTAATCAATTTTACTATGTCTGATTGTATAATTTCATGATTTTATGTTTTCCTAATATATTATATTTTACCTTCTCAGTATAATATGTCTGTGAGACACACGAGTGTTAAATATATTAGTCCGTAAATGTATAAGTGTGAAACTAATATAGATTATATTATCGGATTTTATTGACTTTAAAGGAAATAAAAAATAAGAATTAATAAAAAAATTATTGGTTCATTTATTATCCTTTTTCTTATTGTTATGTTTTTCCTTTTAGTCAATTAATTTAATATTTTTATTTTGAGACTCTATTTACATATTAATTTAATATTTTTATTTCAGAACTCTATCTACATGTTACATTTAATATTTTTATTTTGAGATTTTATTTATATATTAATTTAATATTTTTATTTCAGAACTCTATCTACATATTACATTTTAATCAATTTTACTATATCTGATTGTATAATTTCATGATTTTATGTTCTCCTAATATATTATATTTTACTTTCTCAGTATAATATGACCATGAAACGCACAAGTGTTAAACATAGTAGTCCGTAAATATATGAGTGTGAAACTAATATAGATTACACTATCGAGTTTTATTGCTTGTAAAGGAAATAAAAAATAAGAATTAATAAAAAAATATATGTTAATTTATTATACTTTTTTTTATTGTTATGTTTTTTCTTTGAATCATTTAATTTAATATTTATATTTTGAAACTCTATCTACATATTACATTTTGGTTAGATAATCTAGTGGAATCGAGCGGACACAGAACACAGGACATATTGAACATGTATTTAATATTTCATTTTCACGTGTGCCCCTAATTAAGTATTTTTATTAAACCACCTATACATTGAAAATATTTCAAATAATTAATAACACTAGGGTATATGTGGAAAAATAAGGTAAAATTAAATGTTTTAACTACATTATCTAGTAATCTTTAATCTACGTAAAAATACCTATCAGACTATCTTTGTGAGACGGACGGTAAGAGAGACTTGTCTTGTTTGGCATCAGTAAAAAGTTTTGCATCAGTAAAAAGGAGATCCTATTGGTTACCTTGCAACATGGGTCTCGATATCTCGCCAACAAAACCCAAGGAGCTATCTGCACGTTAATAGGTATTGAGTTTGAGCACCCCAATGAAAATCGGTTGTTAAACATCCATCTAAGAAATATGGAACTTGTTGGACGGTTTCCTCTAGGCCTCCAGAACTGCACGTCTGTTAACAGGTTTTGACCTCTCTGGCAACAACGAGTTTACTGGCACAATTCCTCCAGAAATTTCAAGATTCCGATATCTAAATGTTTTAAAGCTCGACAACAATCATCTTTCTGGTACAATCCCGAGAGAAATTGGCTTTATGGATCGTCTTTTACAATTCAATGTCTCTTGCAATAACTTGACACGACAAATACCACATTTTGTCAGTGCTAATATTTATGATAAGTCCTGATTATTTTGCTAATGATACAGGACTATCTGGGAGTCCTTTGGAAGCCTGCAAGATTGTACATTCGGAGACCAACAAGCCCTAGTTGATTATCAGTGGGTTCTTGACTGGTTGGACAACGGGTTTTATCTTGACCTGCCCACTTTCGCACACCCTCATGAATCATGATCATTTAGTTTAGCATAATAATAATAATACGACTACCTAGTATTTCATGTATTTTTCACTTTCAGTCCTTATTAATTAGACACATTTTTTTATTTTATTTTATTATTATTATTATTATTTTTTAACTTTAGACACAGTTAAACAGCTAGCTAGGTCCAGTGTGTAAAGCCTCTTGCATCAGTTCCATCAACTTAATGTGAATTCAATTGATGATTTAGATCATTAATTTTCTGTCTTTCTCTAGATATTCATGCACTCTGTAAAATGATCAAATGATGCTATACCTCACAATTGCTTGACCAAATCTATCGAGACTATAGTCGGACACTATAACAAGTCTATTGCCACAACCAACCATGAGAAAGAGATCTAACTAGGTTCTTTATGAACGAGTAAGCACCAATATGGCACTTATTTTTAAGAACGGACAAGAGCCCGTGAATAAATACTTACAATTACTAGTATGTACTAGCTGTGGATGTTAACATAGATGGACAAACTACTAATTTTATTACTTTTCATATATTTAGCTCCTCTTATATTTTTTTCATTTATGGGCTACTAATTCTCACACCAGAATGTTCTAGCTAACATATCGTAGCTCCTTAATAATTAGTAGCACTCTTTTCTTGAAAGCTGGTCCCATACTACTTAGTTGTGCCAATGAACCCTGAAACTAGTACATATCAAGAAAAATCAATGGTTGAAAATTGGGTAAAATTTAAAAACGGGCAGTTCCAACTTTCTACGCAAAGGTCTCGTGATATAGACATAGCACTCCAAGAAATGAAAATAAAACTTTTCAATAATTTGTGAAGAGAATGACAAACAAGGTAGAAATTGATCAATTTCAAATGATGATGATGGATAGTCCTCAAACAGATATTTTGATTATTATGTAGTTATGGCTTATGAGCAACATCAATATCAGTGGTGTCTCAAAAATTATAGTTTATTATATATATGTTTATTTATTTATTTTGTCTTCACAGAGACTGGTTATTGTACCTACTCATACATATAAAGTAATATTTACTCGCTCACTGTGGGTGGGATAATACCGCTCACTTCTGACGTGTCACATATAGCCGACATAAATGACGGTCATGTGTGTGTCACGTCAGATCATATCACTGTCACGTCAGAAATAAGTACTGTAACCCTGCCTATATTGGTCGGGTGAACAAAATTAGTGAAACCCATCCAAGTTACAGTAATCATCATCCCACCTTTAAAACTCAACTTAGACGAGTATCAAATATGTATGCAGGCATAATAACCAGCAAAAAAAATAAAATTTTCGACAAATTCCCTTGAAAACCTTTAATTGATCTGAATTATAATATTTATTTATGTCCTTATTTTCTTTTTTAGCATGTTATTTTCTCAAGCTTTTATTGGTTAGGATATACTTTACATTTTTTATAATGATGATTTCCCTACCCAAAAAAAAAAGAAAAAAAAGAAAAAATCATTAATTAATAAAAATTGCCAGTAAATATAATTTTTCGTATGAATATATTCTAATTATTATGGAATGGGCTAACTTCACATATGGTCTCCACTTTCCATCCGTTGGATCTTCATTTTTTCCAATTCAAAGGGTCTCAACTTTAATGCATTGGCACATAAGGTCCCTTATAACATGTATACTCTTATTCTTTGAATAAAAACAAAAAACAATGCTCTTACTCTCAACTTTGCATTGTATTTCTTTGTATTGTTATAATGCAAATTGTAATTGTACTTTAAAAAGTAAAAAAAATTTTAAAAATAGTAAAAATTAAAATAAAAAAGAAACTAATTTTTCCCACCTACATATCTTGCTAGCCATCCCATCTTCTCCCTCCCCACCCCACCCCCAGCAAAAAAAAAAAAAAAATAACTTGACTTGAAATGACAAACACCGGCATCAATTTTTGTATTTTTTGTTTGGGAGGGGGTGACCCCTCTTTTTTTGGCCATTTCTGACAACTAATATGAGGGGAGCACAACAAAGTGAGGGTCTTATCTTTTGTTGCTGAAAATAGCTATTGGAAGTTATAGTTTAAGACTGAGCCGGATGAGAAGGGTAACTAGGTAAGTTGGCCGGGAATTAAATTTTTTTTTCTTTATTACTGTTTCTTTTTTTTTTTCAAAATTCTTTTGGGGTTTTATTTAAATAGTAAGGGATATAAATGTCATTTTGTGGAATTAGGAACTTAGTGTGCTTATCTATGAAAATTTGTTGAGGACCCGTGCGTTAAAAGAGAATGCCCAATTGATACAATGTACAAAGATTGGGACCATATTTGAAATTTAAGCTTGTAGAATTGAATAATGATTCTATTTATGCAAACTCGAGACCGGTCTCGAGTTTATTTTGTCATTTCTTCATTAACGGTTGAACAAATCAGTGCTTCCATGTGTCTATGTATCTCCATATATCCCTCAACATAGTTATCAATAAATAAACTTGTACATATAAATTTTAATTAAGTTTATATTATATTATATATATATATGCATGTGGCTATGTGATGGTTTTTTTAATTTGAATTTGATGTGATGTGATGTATTGTCACGTGTCAAATGTCATGTGTGTAAGAAATTAACTAAACTACTGCCTACAATTAGACTTGTTTCTATAGTGATATCAATTAAATTAGAGACCATTTTCATTCTAACAATTAGACTTGTTTATATAGTGATATCAATTAAATTGGAGACCGATTTTTAATCTAAATAAATATCATTATTCTATAGAATTTTAGGAATAGATTGTCATCCTAGAGAAGAGATGTGCCAAATGTTTTGAGCATCGTCTGAGAGTAATTAAGAGTATACCCATTAGTGCAATTAAAATATGGTACTTTTGCAATTTATTTCATTAAATGTGCCTTTTGAAGTACAACTAGTGTAGTACACGTTCAATGCACGGAAAGAATAACAATAAAAAATATAATCAACAGAAAACTACAGTAAATGCATAACATTTGAACATAAGTAAAAAAATATAAAATCATGAATTCACATCAACTGAATATTGAAGAAATAAACTCAGTCTTAGTAGAGTTTCAAACTATTCAAACAACAATTTAAATTCATCCAGTAGTCCTTATGTTCATATACGTCAATGGAAAAGTGTTTTACCATTGTCAATTAATTTTTGCATCTGTAAATTCATCAACAAATCTGCAAAAGAAATAAAGAATATTAATCTACAAAAGCATAAACATGTGGGATGAAAAATCCTTTGTAATACATGTGAAACAGTTGCCCAGTAATTAAATCTCAAAATTATTAATGGTAGAGTTTAATCAGTGAAAGTTAATTCAATACAATTGGTGATATAGAATACATCAGTGGATCAGTTGTCCAGTAATAAAATTTCTTTTAACGATAATAACATACTTTCTTTACATAAGAATTAATTTTACTGTGTTTCTCTTAAAGCAAGAAGATAGTTTTACAAATTTTGATTCTCCATCATTTTAGATGTGCGATATATCATATATCTCATTAGTTTTCAACTCGAAACAAATAAATAAATCAAAAGAAGCGAAATGAAAAATAAATTTCACAAAGCCATATTAAGTATAAACAAAAATCTAAACATGCTTCAATTTCTATTTCAACAGAAATTCATGCCATCAATTTCTTTATTTTTGGACATAAAGCCAATAAATCATAGAAAATCTTTCTAAATCAAACACGGTGTATTCATGGTTGGTCTAATCCTTTGTCACGCGAAGCAAAATAAAAAACTAATAGAAAAGTACATGCTTGAACTACGCAAGAAAATTACATATATATATATGTGTGTGTGTGTGTGTCAACATTGAAAGTAAAGGGAGATAGATATTTCTAAATATTTGTCATCTTCCATATCATCTAGAAAAAAGAATGAAAACTCCAATTATTTATATTGCAGATTTTTAGGGTAGATATAAAGGGATATTGCTTCCAAATTGTGAATCTTATGGAAGACACAAATAGCCAAACAGAGATGATTTACGTAGTAAGAAAGAGGATGTTTTCTAGGAAAGTCAACACAAAACACTATTGTGTTGGAACAGTAGCATATCACTAAAAGGGAAGAAATGACATTACCAACAATATAAAACTAAAATCAATTTTTTTCCGCAAGTGAATTATATTTTTACCATTTTATGTTTATGTAGATTTTATATTGAAAATATTACATGTTTACAGAATCAGTTATAATTTACACTGTAGAAAAATATCCACATCCATATAAAAAATAAATTCTACCGATACTTGATGTTATTCAAATTAGTTTATCACAACCTTCATTAAAGGTCTAATTCCCCACTCATGTAATAATAATTTTTTAAAAAATGAGACGAAAATTCTACCAAAAGTTGTTATTCTAGAGCAATTTTCATATATCTTGTTCCCTCCCAACCTCTCCCCCCTCCCAAAAAGGAAACAATTTTCGTATATTCAGAGTTACAAATTTTAAAGAGACATTATTCTGTTTTCTTCAAAATTTTATGTCAAGTTACTTATATCCAATTACTAATTTCCAAATCCTCTATGTCCAATTACTAATATCCAATTCCTCTAGATTGAACCCCTCTTATATCTAATTCTCTTTTAAAACTAAAACACTTAGTGTACACTAATGTCTTATTGAGAAAAGAAGCTCCTATTATTATTTTTCATCAAGGAGATGTGATTCATTATTTTTGTCTAAGATACATAAAAAAAAATGCTAAATTGGAACTGAACAAAAGAAAAAGAAAGGAAAAGAACCACAAATGGAAAAACGGAATGGTGTCTCGTACAAAAAGAAAGCGAGCCATCTATGGAAAGATTAAAGCACAATTGGTGAGAAGGTGAAATTATTTAGAATTATCTTTGGAAGGAAGAGGAAGACGTGTGGAGGTGTTTTGAGATTACAAATGGGGAAAAAAAGCAAAAAGAAAAAAAGATCCTATATCAAACTATAGGGAAGTGTACCACAAATTTTAGCTTGTATTGCGGGCACCGTAGGAAAAATGCAAGAAAGTTGCGGTGCCTACAGATACAACTACTTTCATTTGAAGAATATAATAATAATAATATAGATAGATTTTAATATGTATTTTAGTAGTTTATAATTGCATATAAATATAAGTTCTAATAATGCATAATGCAAAGAAATCTACACTATATAAAAATAAATCTATAATAAGTAAAATAGACCCTCAATAGAGGGAAATCGAACGAGATAGAGACCTCCAAATCCCATGACCTCGTACTAGCCTCCTCAAAAAATGCGCTAGACCTCATTAGCTAGTCCGTTATTTTTTTATTTTTTTATTTGGCAATAAGCTAATCCATTAAAAGTTTGTTGACTACCAATTCATTAAAAAAAATTAGAATCATTTAGGCAGATAACGTGGTAGATTCTATTGTGATGTATATCTTACCATTTTATTAAGAACTATTTACTTGCAGATAGAAGTTGATACTTTGTTCCGATAGAGTTGCATTGTCATATTTTATCATTTTTTTTGGTAGAACGTTTTGTCCTAAAGGTGACAAATTTTAGCCCTTGTTTGATACTCTTTAACAAAACACATTATAATCCCACCTATCACTGATTTGACTATTGATTTGACAACTACTCATTTATAATCACAAATTTCAAACTTCTATTAAATCTACACTACTCATTTCACCTCTTTATAATTTTTTTTATAAATCAACTACCATAAATTGAATCAAACATCCCCTTACTTTTGAGAATGCTTGAAATTTCATCGTGTAATATCTACTATCGAACCACAGTTATCAAATCTCCACCACAAGTGAGCTAGTTGTTAACATGCCAATTAGGATGCTTCCAATACCAAATATAATGCTCATTCGTGATTTTGTTTTCAAATATAAATAAAATGATGATCTACTTTTTTGCATAGGTATCTTTTAGATGGGTTTAAAGTTAGGAAAATGCTTCTTTGCCTTGTCCACTTGTTGGATGGGTTAAGTCTGTACAAATATAACTTTTTCCTCATAAAATGTCTAGCTTTGGTTTGAAATTTTAGTGGAAAAAAGATATATTTGCACATACTAAATCACCTAATAAGTAAGCAGATAAGGGAAAATAATACATCAAAGTTAGGAAATAAAGCTATATATCAAATTTAAAGTTTAAAATGCTTTTGAATCGTTTTCTTTTAGTGATATTCAATCAAGTTACTTACAGATGATTGACGAGATAAATTTTATTATTATTTATTATAAACACCTCATGACTATTCGCAAACAGACAAAAGTTAGCTAATTGAACACGTACTAATCCCTTACTTATATTATATATATATATATTATCCAATCACATTTAATACTCTAGGATCTAACAATAGTCACAATAACCCCAAACTCACTCATACTAGATAGTCAGAGCATTACCAAAACTTCAAACTCTATAATTTCAGCCACAAAAAAAAAAAATATATATATATATATATATATATATATATAAAGACTTGCTTCAGAAGCCAAGATTAATTAATTCCTGAGTAGACAAAGACATCGTGCTTCATTCATTTATTTACACGTAGGAAAAAACCATATTCATGGAACTGTGAAGGAATTGGCATCAAATCAAAATTATATAATATCCATGTTTGTCTGGGGCGGAGTTCATTCAAATCATTTATCACCTTAGGTTAATGAGAGATATGGAACGCAGGTTCCACTATATAAAACGTCTTTAATTCTTGGCCATACAAGCGCCTACTTTCTAGTAGACTAAAATTGACCCGATAACCACTCGACCGTCCAATATCTATTCAAGAATCTCAGAAAGTTTAAGGCTTTGATCATCTTTACTTATCCTTTTCAAATGATGTTTACTTTGTGATCTTGTAATTTTAGATTATAATATATTCAACAACCCTCCCTTGTGATCTTTTCATCTGATAATTTATTATTGTGTTAACTGACCAATTAAAACAAAACACATGTCTTTTTATTATTACCTGTCAGTCCTCTATTATTACAATGTCAATCTTTGGGCACAAAAATAATGTACTAAGGTGCCGGTGGAGAAAATTTCGCCTTTTAATAAAAATTAATCTCTTTTAAAAGCGATATATTCTTTTAAGTGAGCGGAGGTTAAAAGCAACAATCTAATTCAAATCTAGGCTCCCTTTTTCTTATTGTCTTATAATTTTTATTTTGAATACTAAGTCCCTCCTCGGGAAAACTACCTAAAGAATTTGTAAGGAGCTAGTGTAACAAAACACATCAAAACTACTTTATGCTATATGTTTCAGGTATATTTTAAATAAGGAATAATGTTATTTATTTAAATATAAGACATGTCTCCAGTCTAGTTGTCATTTTTTCATTAGTTGTCAAATAAATCAATGCTCTCATGTATTTATGTATTTATACCCATATTTTAATGTAGTGATGTCAATTTAGATAAATAACATCACTCTTGGTATTAATGATATAACTTAACATAGCACGAAATAGAAAAATGAAAAGAAAAAAAATGGAGAATACCGCGAAAAGAAGTCAAAAATGGAAAAATAATTGCCATTTGTCACATAATATTCCGGTCACTCTTAATGCATTCCTATAAATTGGCTCTTCACCTTCAAGTCCACAGCCAATAATATATATTTACATTTTTCATTATACACTTCCAAATTACTCAGGGAAGATGTGCAGAGGAAGAGTAGAAGAAGAAAAACAGGCACGGGCCAGTGAATGTCAAGTTTCAGATGTGGTTTCTTGTGAGCTTTGTAATTCAGAGGCTTCATTATACTGCCAAGCAGATGAAGCTTTTCTGTGCAAGAAATGTGATAGTTTTGTACATGCTGCAAATTTCTTGGCTCAGAGACACATTAGATGCTTGTTATGCACGACATGTGGAAGCCTTACCCGACGATATCTTATTGGAACATCGGTCGAGGTGGTTCTTCCATCGATTGTTTGTTTGAAGGGCAAAGGAAACCGAGTTGATCAGAAGCTTCAAGAAAAATACACCAGAAATTGTAAAGAACCTTTCTTATTTATCTGATTTCCCCCCCTTTTTGGCATGTTATGGTTGGATCGGCTTTCATATTGGACTCTCCATGCAACAGAAGTTTTAGAGATTTTCACTTTAAAAAAAAAAGAAAAAATAGATCTAGATAATTTCATTGGGATTTACTTATCTAGACCAAAGCTATTTGAACAATTATGTTCTTTTTTAGGGGACGATCTGCCAGGTTCGATCTTATTTTGATTCAGTGTGGACACGATCTAGCTCAGGGTAGGGTCTCCCGGGGGGTGCCGAGCTAGGAACTTGAGCTCATTTTGGAGCTATCACAAGCCAAATGATTTAAGTAGTTTTGAAAGTTTCTAACGGCTAGTGCTCTAGGTCCGCTGTGCTGTCCAGTCTGTACTGACCGGAAAACAATGGGTATGCTAAAAATAATGATCAAAAATAGTGATTACAATAATATTCATTTGTGATTCTCAATAGTTCATATCCCTTGAAAATTTACCAACGTTATCACAAGTAATTTTTCTCTATAATGGATTCAATTTCGATCTTGAGACAAAAGGTGTATGCGACACATCTCCCCCTACTGCCTACTAGTTCTATGAACTCGCATGGATAAATACAATCCATCAAAAGAAACAAAAAAGCCAAAATAAATGCAAAAGATTCATCACTTTCTTAAATGTACTTATTTGCATTGCAACATGAAAATTGAGGACCAAAATTATTTAAATGACCTGGATAAATACTACTGTTCAATGGTTCAGCAACTTCAAATTCTGTCCATTAAATCCATTGAAGCTTATTACATGAAATATTATCGTTTAATTCGATACCAAACATAACAGAAATTGGATGAATTCTCCTTGCAAGCAAATTCCGAAGAGAGTAAATTCAAGGCTTACGAAGTTTTGGTAACAGAGATGTGATAGATAATATGTTGCTACTGCAAACTTATCTTGTAAAAGTAGATGAGGAATTTGCAAGTTGGTAAAGTCTTTGATGACTGGATACTTGATCTCCAAACAAAAAACATTATCATCCTCTGCAAGAATCCATCCGGAAAGCAAAATAAAGAATTAGAACTTCTAATACAAAACTTCCAAGGGTTAATTTCACAAATCGTCCCCAACCTTTGAGTTAAGTCTTGATTTCATCCCCAACCTTTGTCAAGATACACCATAGCCCCAACCTTTGAAAAATAGGCACAAATCGTCCCTTTTTAAACTATTCTACAAATTTTTTAACCAAAGGACAATTATACCACTTAAACTTTTTTTAAAAAATATTTAAAATAATAAAAAATTAAAAAAAAAAAAGAAAATACCACCCCACCCTCCCGCCAGGCAATAGCTGCAATTGGGGGAGACTCCTCCCATTTGACAGTCAGAAACGGCAGCATTGAGGCAGCCAAAGTGCTACCACAAATGGGGGGAGTCTCCCCCCATTTCGTGTGATTTTGTGGGGGGGGGGGGCTCCCAATTTGGGGGGGAGTGGTGTGTTCTGTTTTTTTATTTTTATTTTTTATTATTTTTAAATTTTTTTTT
>CAVNYN010253760.1:102202-117601 GCA_963692815.1 Nyctanthes arbor-tristis
TCAGACGTGTGCTCTTCCGATCTCGTTGTTTTCAAGGGTCTAACGAGGGACGACGCTAAGGCCGCGCGCTACTTTCGTGTGTCGACGAAAAGTGCGTGACAAACGGCATTGGCTTCCCTAGGAATGTACTGCACTGAGAGATGCAGCTCGCAATCCAGTCGTCTCATCACCTGTCCCGTTAACTGCGTCAACCATCACTTTCGCGTCCATTCAATAATGACGTTGAACATATTCTTGGATCGCAGCCGTTGAAAAGCAACTCTCAATCCCAAAGCTTCAGCCTCTGTTGCCTGAAATCTACCACTTGTTCTACATGGCAGCTCAAAAATCCACCTTCATCATCATGAAGATCCAATCCCACAACCCCATATCCTTCTTCAAACACAGCTTCATCAATAACTATCAATTGTAAATTCTACTCATTCAATAAGGGTAAATTAGGAGTACGTATGTATTACAAAACGTATGTTTCAAAATACAATCCTTAATTTGGATTATATCTTTGAACCGGAGGAAGTATTAAGGTGTTTGTGTATGATGAACATAAACCTTTTGGTGGATTTTGGGCATTGGAATCTCTCTTGGAGACACTAGAACAAATCAGAAGTGAAGCCAAAGGTAATTGTCCCAAGTGAAGCGTGTGGTTTACTAATATATTCCAGTATGTACAAAATGCAACAAGAAAGTAAATAAACAGCGTAATTAATCTGCCTGTGAGAAAAGATTGAAGACAACTGAAGCGCCATAATGGAATCGAATTATTATGCCGTCATATGATCAGTTTCAATCTACAATCTGTGATGGTGAAGAAGTTTGTGTATCTTCAATAGAAATTTCAGTAACATCATCAACTGATGAATTGGGAATTGCTAGCTTTTCGATCATCCTCGTCGCCTCATTACAGAGCATTTCCTTCTCCAAATGCTGGCAATAACTTTCAAACACCCTGGAGCTCACTGTGACCCCAAAATCTAACAGGAAGAGCAGCTCGATTTCGAGCTTGTTTAGTTCTGTATTGCTTACCCCTCCAACGCGCGCATAAAACGCATTGTTGTAGTGCCTGAAATTATTTCAATATTTTCCTCACTATAGATGAATAGATCAATGTTTCGTATGCTAGATTGAACACAACATTTTATAAATAATTAATGTGAATTATGTATCCTTGACTTATAAGCTAAAGACTTATTCCCCCGAGAAAGCACAAATTTAGGATTTTCATATACAAAACAGAATTGTTTGAAAAGAGCGAGCATTATAAATGGAATTCATGAAAAGTTTAAATTTTATTCTAGAATTAATTCATAAACGCAACTTGTGCGGATACTAGTTCAAAATTATTGAAGTATTCAAAGCCATTAAATACGTACCGACCAGATTTGCTTTCCCAATAAGTATTTGAATTCCTCATGAAGTTTTTATACGGGGCTATAGGGGAAAGATAACTCACACATCATCGAGAATCTTGGAAGCCACCATAATGCTCGTAACTAGCAATCGATGAACATTGAGTGACACCACAAGCGAGTTGGGATACTTGTGCACCAACCGGTCTATATACACGTACCCTACTACAAAACACGACGGGCTACAATTCGTGTATTTGTAGATCCTCTCGATATAATTGGGAATCGTAATGCTTGGCGCTCTCACCCCATAGAAAGGGTTCAAGCTCTTCCCTAGCCGAGTGGAGCTAAATGCTAGCCGGTCATTACGTGCCACCAGCTTCTCAAGCACACAAGACAAGATTGTAAGAACTCTAGGCGTGGCTGGCTCGTCTCTTTTCGGCTCGGCCGGTTTTTGATGGTGGTTATCGCCGCCGGATGACATCTACACCATTTTGTTGTGGTGGATGAGAATAGTCTGGACACATTCTTGAGCACCTCAAGACATTCTGTTAGCTGGTTATGAAAGGGCAAATTCACGTTATCTTCTATAGTGTAACTAGAGCCTGACACGTGGATTTGGTAATCTGCATTAAATATTTCAAAGCAAAGGAATGGTAGTTTTGGTGATTTTGAAATTTTAACTAATTTTTTGTGAGGAATATTGTGTGGGATCATTTGCCAGACTAGGAGACGGTATTTGTCTTTGCCATACAAGGAAGATGAGTAGTATTTTAGCACCATGTGTTATATAATATGACACCATACAGTATATGTGGCTTGCAAGTTGCACACAATATGAACCTCACATTTGCCGTATGATGCCATATTATATGACACATATAGTGCTAGAAAATTTTTCTAGCGGAGAGAGCCAAAACTTTGAAAGAAGTACATTGTTTGTATAGAGTCCCGTTCTCCCACTATATGTCTGACGAGATTATCCCGTCAGATGTATACATAGTGAGAGATTATTGGATAAATTACATGGAGTTATCTCACAATGAATCAATTCACATAAAGGTTGTCCAATGATCTCACACCACGTGTGTCGCTGATGAGAGATCAATTTATAGAGTTTAATGTATAATATGACGGAAGATCAATTTATGGCATGCATGCCTTAGCTTATTTTTAAAGAAGAAGCAAAACTTAACACTGTCATAAGCCACACGTATAGGAGCTGAAATCAGACCGAGAGATAAAATATATATGTATATATATTTAAATGAAAATAGTTTGATCAACTAATATATTTTCTTTATAAAGAGAAAAGGTAAACAATATTTGGGATTCTAATATTTGCACCATTTTCATTGCCAGGTTTTCGATCTTTCATTTTTAGTAATGGAGGTCGAAAGCCTTTTAAAGACTAGTAAACTAGGTCATCTTAATGAAAATTGTCCAACTTTTCCTCTAGATTTGCTTGTGCATCGCACATGACTAGTTTATGGAAGGCCATTTCATTAATTGATAAAATTACATTTCACACAATTGTCACATCAGGCGTGTGAGTAACGATGAAACAAAAAAGGAATATTTTCTATTAAAATCACATGACTTGCTTGTTTGTCAAAGGTTTTCTACGTCTACCACCGGATATTAAAGGTTAGGGACACGCGTGAGGGGAGGTAAAGCTTATGGACCTAGGTGCTATTTTCCCTTACTTCCAAGGAAAAAAAGTTTGGTGCTATTTTTCCACAGTCCCGTTACAAAAACTTGATCAAGCTCCGGCTAAAGAACTTAATCAACTATGTGACAAACATCCAACAAAACAAGCCCCAGTCGGAGCTTGATCAAGTGTGTGGCAAGTATTCAACAAAACAAACTCAACAAAATGCTTGATCAAGTATATGTGGCAAGCATCCAACAAAACATGTGGGGCTTATTTTGTTGGATTCTTATCATATACTTGATCAAGTTTTTTAGTCGGAGCTTAATCAAGTTTTTTAGTGAATTTTTATTTTCCCAAATAGAAACCTATAAATATAGATTTCTCCCCACTTTTGAGCACTTGGATTGGATATATAAAAACAACATTGAAATTTGAAACTATCCTAACCACTGAAAAGAAAAAAATTTTGAATTTATGTGATTGACGTAAACAATGTTGAGGGTACAATGGTGATTCTATCAAGATATTATAAGTTAAGAATAGTTAAAAGGATAATATGGAGATTGAACCTATCAAGTTCACAACTTGAACTAAATAGAAGTATGGCATTTGAAAAAAAAAATGATTTAGAAATGGAGATTTGAACGTACACCAAGGTGCTTTCCCAATTGCGATTTGTTGTCTCTTTGTTTCAAAATCGTTTAAAGGAGTCGCTTATTAATTAACTTTTACAAGATATATAATAACAAGTTGAAATAATATAGACTCACATAAGGACCAAAATAATAATAATAACAGATCCATCTTCTCATCAATTTTGTCATTTTGATTGCACCAACATGATTTACCCCATGCATATATTTATTCAAATGGCTCTAACTTAATTTAATTCCATTAATTATATACACGTCTTTTTCATTTGAAAATATTGAACATCAATATAATGTATCACAAATTAATAAGCGATAAAACTGTGTGGGTGACATTATATAAGATTAATTAATCTATTTTAATTAGAAAAACATACATAAACAAATTGAAGCCAAAAAAAGGGAATGGTGGTTGTGGGGCATGTATACGTTCTGCGTCTAATAATATTACCATAATTTTGTTAGATTAGATGACACGTGGTGCCTTTGTCGCCAAAAAAAGGGAAAGAAAGAAAAGAAATAAACTTTCACAATATTAAGTTCTAAAATTCACTGCCAATAGAGATCAAAATGGTCATTTTTTTATAATGAAAATATACCTTCTTTTGATGTATCAATCATCGGAAGCCAATTACAATCTTATCTTCCATTGATGTATTGAATTGAGACTTCAAGAATTTTAAGAAATTCTAGCCTATGAGTATCGCCTCTTTAGAAGTCTAGATTATTAAAATTGGACCTTTTAAAAGTCCCAATGTGTGTTGAGTATTTTAAATTAGTGATAATATCTTTCAATGATTTACAACTCATTAAGTTACTATTATAGGATTTTTGGAGACTTACAATTCATTGAATTGAATAATATAAAGAGAAAACGCGTTTTCTATATTTTCTTTAAAATTTCAAATATTCCTGTATATCTTAATTCACGTATGTTCCGTCAACTCATTATTATTAGTATTATTATGACTATAATTTTTTCAATTTTTTTTTTAATTCTTGATTTCAGTTACTACAATTATGTTTCGGGAAAAAAAAAAGGAAGAAAAACTAAGATTATGAATTACGAGTATTATTCTTTTATAGTTTTATAACACTCCAAGTATTTCTTTACGTTAATAGTTGCATCTTAGGAATAATAATTGGTTTTAATATTTAACTAAGTAATCGATGAATAAATCTTATAATTAGATAACTAATCGAGATATTTTATAAGAATTTGAAGACATTTTGTTTGTTTGATGATTACTCGAATGTATGTCAATTACCCCATCGGTTACGGAAAATTGCTAAAAGAACGACTAAACTTAATCGAGTAGTAAATTTTGAGATCGAAAATATGTTAAAGTAAAAATGTGATGTCTCACTAGTATAGTCGAAAATATAAAGACTTAATTATATAGTACAATAAGTAAAGGGGTTTACTAAGAATAAAGGGAAAAATCTAAGACACTTGTATCCAATAGGCTTTTCCCACATGAATTGAATCCATAACCCACACTTGGTATCTTGATTTACTATGAATAATTCTTATACCTCCAAGTTGACTCATAATTATAAGACAAGTGGGAGCCTTTTCATTGGTGGAACTCAAAGACTTTAGAAAACAAGTAGGAAAAATTCATCCATAAATTATACTTGGCTTTGAACACTACCAAAAGACCTTCAAAAGCCCTCTTTTATCTCTTCAAATAAGTTATATTTCATGGACATTTAGAACACGCATTCTAAAGACTATTTTGCTTGGATATACTAATAAATTGAAGGTG
Organism: Nyctanthes arbor-tristis; assembly: GCA_963692815.1. Classification (NCBI taxonomy): domain Eukaryota; kingdom Viridiplantae; phylum Streptophyta; class Magnoliopsida; order Lamiales; family Oleaceae; genus Nyctanthes; species Nyctanthes arbor-tristis. The sequence goes on from CAVNYN010253760.1 coordinate 107,622, forward strand.
TTTTGTTACTCACTAACATTCACTCAATTTTAAATATACAAGATGTTAAGATGAGTAATTCATTACTTTGATTTACTTACATGTATAAGTTTCAAATAACTTTCAAACAAATGTATGTCTTTTGAATATTATTAAAATGTTTTCTTATATAAGATTTGTTAGAGTCTCTCTACCTATTTTGTATTATTTGATTTAATTTGATCCATACTAATTGTTATAGATTAATGAAAGATTGGAAATTTGGAGAAAAGCTAACCAGAAATTGTTATGAATTTATTGTGTTGTCAATACCATATTGGTATTTAAAAGGCAGTAAGGCGCCATAGGTAGTAGGAACTTACAGTATTTAGGCCCTATAATGCATTCAAAAGGTTTGTGCATCTTAATGTTCTTAAGATTGTAACATAGTTAGATTTTTATAACCCCTTTGTAAACCAAAATAATATATTACTCACGGGGTATTTTATACTCACTTCGTATGTATTTAACATTTTATAGATGATCAATCGAAGGATACATGAAAGGCAAGCCGAGGAATGGAGGTTATCTCACGATGGGAGCAAGATTATGCATGTGGTCGAGACGGATGCTTAGGCCTATTATGAGAATGAACCAATATTTGTAATGTAGTTGGGAACTACTTATGAGTTTGAAATTTTTTATGCCTACACTCTCCATTTTTTGCACCATAATAAGATTACGAGAGATATGCCTGTGTTTCTTATTTAATAAAATAGTTTTTAAAGAGGTAATGATAGAAGTAAGCTAAGTATACGTATGAGAACTTAAATAAAATTTGACTTATATGGGATCAATATAGATGAAGTTTTTGCAAAAAGATTGGGAGTCTCATTTTCACATGTAAATGCCTCCCAAGCTTGTGTTTGATTATAATATATAAAGTGGCTTTTATTTAGAGTATGTCTTGTTCTTTCCTATATATTAATCATGATGAGTGATTCTCGTGATATAGAATTAATTTAGCTTAAGTGTGTAAACACATTTCATTCAACACCATCTCGTCTAAGGAATAAAACGTAATTGATTGACAAGTCTCGTTCCACACTAAAACAAGAGTTTGAAGTTTGTATTTTAAGCCCTTCCAATGTTGATTACTAAAATATAATATGTACATCCATGAATTAACTAGGGGCTTGACAAGTTTAGTATATATGAGTGTTCCTATTATTTTATATAGTTTAGTTGGTTTCTTTTTTATTTATTTATTTTTTTTAATGAAGTTTAGTTGGTTTTTTTTTAAGTACAATTATAATTCGTATCATGACAATACAAAAGATTTTTATATCAAAAGATTTTTTTTTACAAAGTTTATAAAATTTAATTAGTCAAAGTTTATAAATTTTTTACATGAAAGATTTTTTTTAACTTCTAACAAAGGCATAATAGTCTCTCATTTTATAGAATTCATAAAAACCATCCACTTAAAAAATTTAAGTCCTCCATAATTCATGAAAAAGTCTACACTAGGACAAATATTTTACAAAATTTTTACACCGTGTATGTTTGTCACTCCATTGACATTGATTTAAAAGTAACGTGATATATGAAAAATAGAATCGTGCGAAGTATATTATGTGAAAATTAGGTAACCGCAGCATTGTTCTATTCTTTTCCTTTTTTCCATTTTTTTTTTGGACAATAGCATTGTTCTATTCTGAATTTATAATTATGCCGTAAAAATGTAATAATGAAGCAATTATGAGGGTCATTTCTTCCCCCTTAATGCAATTCAAGGCATTATACTTTCAAGAAAATCTCATTTAAGTCGCTAACTTTACAATTACAATAACATGAATAAACTTCATTTTCCCCACCAATTAGTCACATTATCACCCTCCAATTTCTCAATTTTGGCTGTAATACGTCTTGCTTTTCCAAGTTTACATGCTTCTTAATGAAATTATAGCTAAGCAAAATGAGAAAGGGAAAAAATGAAATTACAACTACACAGAAATCGGAATAATTATCATTTGTCATATCATGATTATATGTTAAAATTTTAATTGCGTGACTTGATCAATTACTCAATTAGCATATGTACACATAAAGAAAACAAAATTGATATTATTAAGGAAATAGAAAAATTTCTTAATCATTAGTTGTAAGATGATTTTTTACCCTATATAGACAAAAAGAAGGTATATTATTTTCTGCTCATCTTGAAGATTCTTTATCATTATTATCATCTTCTTTAATTGAACAATGTATAGCCATGACTTCTCTCTCTCTAAATCTCATCCTTAGTCTACCACCATAAAAAAAAATTAGTGTAGTAAATTCTAGCTGAGTGATCATATAATCACGATTTCTAGAAAAGAATTGAATGCCACCTTATCTTAATTAATTGGAGAAGCATGTATGATACATGTTCTCTATGCAAAATATTCAGGCTTTCGAAGGACGAGTAACGGGCTTAGGAGCTGGGTATCAAATCCTCGTAAATAATGCATAAGTTGAAGTTAAAATGATTTCACTATCTTCTGTTTAAATAATGTTTTTTTATCTGAAGTGGAAACTCTCTCTAATTTAGTTGTCATTTTCTTAGTAATCATTTGAGAGATGAATGTGTTGATGTATTTATGCACATCTACCCATCTACTCATATAATCATTATTATGTTAACTAAATGAGACTAATCTTCTGTTTAAATAAATAACATTATTACCCATGCTTGAAAGTTAGGTGACTCAATTGAAACCTGGCCACGAATTCGTGGACTCGAAATGAAATTAATCCCAACAGTAAAATAAGGAATTGCTCCACCCACCCCTTCTCCCCGACGTATAGCCCCGCTAGCACTTCTACGAAATCTCATTTCTCGCAAGCAAAATCCTTAAAATTTTAGACAGCAGGGGCAAGTGCGAAAATCCCAGATTGAAGATTTACCTTCCAAATCATCAATTCAAGTACTTTAGTTCAAGCATAAATCATTTAATCATTGTAAAATTGAAGAAGGGCCATGGCGGATTCCATGGAAGATTTATTACAGCTGATCAGGCGAGTCGGAGCTTTTTTCACCATCAAGATTTCCAGTCTCATCCGTAATTTGGTAAATCACTCTCTTCTTTTGTGGTCAATTCCTTTTTCTGTTTCTAATTATTAGTCTTATTTGTTGATTTTCTTTTCATTTTTAATTATCAAGCATTTTTATATGAATTTGAAGTTAATGGTGTGGGCTTCTCTTATTTTGTTATTAACGTTATGACCTTTAATAGTTAGTTTATTTCTTTAACGACAGATGATTTATTTATTTATTTATCTGTATCATAATAAGCTCAGGAAGGAAAGTTAGCATTGGTTCTGGGCTTTTTGTGATGGATTACAAAAAGAAAAGAACAGTTTGTTGCCACAGTACAAGTTCTGTTTTGTTGTGTGTCAAGATGCTGACTGGCTAGTTTTCTGTGTGGTTATGATTGTTGGTAGTGGAGGAGAAAATCCTTTTCTGATGCAAATGTTCACCGGTTTCTGTTATTAGAAATATACCACTGGCAATATGCCGCCAATAACGTCGAATGTATCATCTCGTTGAGAATGCATGCCGTTGATTGCATCATTCTTATATCCCTAGTATTTTTGTTGCCAAGTGTTACTTCATTACTCTAAATGCCAAGACTCCTTATCTATAATGAAGATTGCATTGAAGTGATAAAAAACTTCTCTATTATATTTGCTGACTAGCGAAATAACATAACTTTGAAGATTTACTTTGCGGATGTGTTTCTATTTTTTGACATGTTCCAGTTATGAAAATTCTTTGAAGAAGATGGTTGGGCTAGTATTTGTCATGGGATATGTGCTGAGAGATAGGAATTGATCCTAGATCATAAATGAAATGTTAACCCAAATGTATGACCACTTAAGTAGTGATATATAATTATTTTGAATTGACTACTTGACTTATTGACTCTTTGTATTGTCAAAATCATTCAAATATCGATGGCAAATTGCCCATCTCTCTTTTTCTTGAAGCAGCACCTGGTTAATGAAAGGGCAGCATAGGAAGTATATATTGTATGATGCATTGAGTTTGTAACGCGTGGTTGATATTGTCAGTAGATTCCGACATGGTTGGTGTGGTACAAAAATTGCTACTGTACTAATTAGTTAGAGTTTTTTTTTTTGTTTTTTTATGCTAAAATTGATCAAAAGATGACCCTATAAAGAAGCTCATAGCATTACGAACTGGATTTCGACGCGTGCAAAATGTGTAGAAATGGCTGTATCAGGCGTCTATGTATTTTGTCTCCATTAAGGAAGGAGTGAGTCTTGTGATTCTTTGAGACATGAGCCTCGACATAACCAATTATATACTTAAAATAGTAACAAATCCAATGCAAAAAAGTAGAAAATTGAACTATGTTTGAAATATAGGAATAGATGAATACATATTAATGTGAATTCAAGAAATTCAGCAATATAATGTTAACATATTAGTTTTGAGTGAATGATAACCAACCCTGCAGTCAGCAAGCAAAAGGGTCCTGAAGGAAATAATTAATGGGGGTAGAAGTAGAAAATTAAAGAAATACAAAAGATATGTTGAAGCTGACAACTAGAACAAATGAGCTACTACATTTCTACATGGGAAGTGGCCTATAATCTGGGACTGCTGGAAAAGGAAAACAAGCCTATTTGTGGGATGGAAGGAGTAAATAAGGACGAGGTAAGAACTTATGCTGAAGCTGATCGGGCAATTCTGATTTTGTTGAACTGTAAATGATATACTCAAGCTACAAAAATAACTAAATACTGACTTTGACCGTTTGGGTCACCCACGGCCAATCTAGGACTTAGATGTAATAAAAGATCTAGTATATAATAAAAGATCTAGGATCATGAAAGTATGCTAATGACTTTCTGCTATATGTAGCTATTTCTAGCTTACCACTTGAAGTATTGTCTTAGTAAATGGAAAATCGCTCTCTCCCTTTCTCTACATGTGTGTGTGTGTTCTTTTATTTATCTTTATATTTCTTTCCTTTCTCTAGAATAGTACAGCTCGAAATTTATTTGACATTACACGATTCTGACTTGGTATTGCATTTTAATCCCTAAACAGCTCCTAGATGTTTGCTGTAAACTGTTACTAAATTATGAGGAATGAGTTGCCTTGCTCATTCAGCTATGCACCTTGGGACTTGGGAAGATTTACTTTCCTTAAAGACATGGAGCATCTTAGGCTTCCTTTACTTGAGGGCTGCTCAGGATTTTTTTATGTACATAAACTAATAGTGTTCGGAGCACGTTCATAAAAAGTTATTCACGAGTGAGAAATTAAGGATAAAAATATTAACAACATTCTGAGCAGTTATGATTGATTGATGTCTGACATGAATAGTAATTAATCTAGAATCATTTTTTCACTCACTGCTCCATGACACCCCAACCTTCCAATGATCCATATCAAGGAATCTTGTATATTAACTATGAGTTATTGAGGTGGAATTGCTACTATGTTATCTTACATTGGAAAGAAAATAATACATATCCATAAGTTGAGGTTTGCAGATAAAACGTATATGTAATGTCTGCAAATAAACCTCTAGTCTGGTATAGAATTAAACACTCACAAGGGAAACTTCAACGTGCATACTGATATATAATTTCCGTTGTATCCACTGCAGGATTCACGATCCATTGGGGCCATAGCTGGGCTAGCATTTGCGGTAGTTTTTGCTTGGAGATATTTTAGAACACCTAGTGAACCACAAAGAAGGCAATCAAAAAGGCAGGCTCCTGCAACTGGTAGTTCTACTGCCCGTAGTCATGCAAATACCAGTGTAAATGTGACATCTTCAAGCGTTAGCAATTCTCCAGAGGACTCAAGAACTCAGACTGTGATAGATGAGTTCTTTCAGCCTGTAAAGGTATGCTGGAATTGTCTTTCCTTCATTCTTGTCGAATTTTATACTAATGTTTTAATTCATATTTTTCCTCCAACGGCAGCCAACTCTTGGTCAAATAGTTCGTCAGAGGTTAAGCGAAGGGAGGAAGGTACTTACTTGTGTGCTTAGTTACCTGATGTTCATCTGCATTCATTTTATGGATTTATAGTTTAGTTGAGATGGTTTTGTTCATTAACAAGATTATTGACTTCTTGCCTCCCATAGCTGGTTTGATTTTTATGAGAACCTTATTAGTGAATAGATAGTGATCACAGAATTAACCCATAGAAGATGCGTAAAACTTATGTATTACTACCAAAGTGATTTTATGTATTTGCTGAGTAGGTCAATTTAATATAGTGGTCCTGGGCCGTAGTGTGCATTCTCTAATCTGCATCTGTTGAAAGCTGCCCTGAAGGAAACTTTTTGGTTATGTCCACACTTGATATACATTCTGTCAAGGAAGAATATTTCAAAGTTCATCTAGCCGGAAAAGAAGTGGAGATATGGCAGGCGGAATTGGGGAAAATGTTTTTTTGCTCATAACAATGTTGTTACATTATAATTATAAGAAAAGAAAAGGAAAGAAAATAACAAATTTTTTTTAGTTTTCAAGCGAAGGGAAGATTACTCTGAGTTTACAATTGAAAATGTTCTTATATAACATTTATGATGAAAAAAGTCGATCCTACTTTTGCATATATTCATCTAACTGATCCAGTTTAAGTTAACTAATTAATAATTACTTCTGGTGTACACTTACACTAAGTATATCAAATTATTTGAATTAATTAATTAAAAAAAAGATTATAGTATTAGTAGTGGTAAGATACGAGAATAAGGGTTGTGGAACAGTTACAGTTCAAAAGTAATTTTTCCTGCTTGCAATTCTTTTATAAAATAATGAATTATGATTTTTTTAATTACTTGATCTAGTTTCAGCAGGTTATGATGAAATCAAGGGTTTTTTAGTAGTTTACCCAATGCAACAAGATGTTTTTAGTCTAATGCATAATGAATAGAAACATCATGACAATAGCAGTCTAAAAGGTTAACAGGGGCTAAAATTCATAATTTCCATCTACTTTTCAATTACCATTGAAATGGATAGAGTAATAAAATTCTTAAACTACTATTTCTTAGACATTTAATGTGTGTTTCTGTTAGCAATAAGTAATCCATTGTAATTGAAAGGGAAATATACAAATAAAGCATTTAAGCAAAGATTGACTAGACCCACTAGGTTTTAAACATAGGAGTAGCTCTCAAACAATTTCTCTTGCTGAAAATTGAATGCTCACAGCCATATAAGTTTCGTCCATTAAATTCTGCACGTGAAAATATTTTCTGACGGGTTTCAAATAGAAGGACAAACCAAACCCTCATCCACCCCACCGCACCCCCCAACCCAAAAAAAATGGGAAAAGAAAGAAATATTTCAATAGTTTTAGGTGTTGGTTACATCTTAGGGAACAACATGAGGATTACAAAAACCTTGATGTCAACATTTTAAAATTGTTTAAGCATTTTACACTGTATGTTAAACTTATTCAATAACAATCACAATAGATCATTTATTTCGCACCATAAGTTCTTTCGTAGGATTAATATCAATATCAGTAAAGACCAACCATAGAGATCTAAGGCCAAATTCAAATTTGTTTTTGTAGTCCTTTTGTTTTATTTATTATCATTTGCTTTGATAACTTAGTATGATACTTCTACAAATTCTGCGTGTGAAGGTAACGTGCAGGTTACTTGGCGTGATACTTGAGGAAAGCAGCCCAGAGGAGCTGCAGGTTAGTACTCTCAGCTGTTCCTTTGTTCCTGTAAGCACTGTTTAAGGAATAATTTATTCTCATGGTTTACCAATTTTTTGGCAGAAACAAGCAACTGTTAGATCTTCTGTCGTAGAGGTTTTGCTTGAAATAACAAAATTTTGTGATCTTTATCTCATGGAAAGGGTGCTGGATGATGAGTGTGAGGTATTCCTCAAAATGTAATATGTTAATCTTGATTAGTTTCTGTTATGCCTTTTCTTTTCTTCCTCCTGTGCTTTACATTGTTCGTATGTCGTTTGGAAATAACTGTACAAAGTACGCAAGCCAAAATTTACATTAAACAAAACGTAGTTTCGTTCTGCCAGTGCAGAAGTGCCTAAGACATTTGATTCATTTGTAACATCACCACACATATCTTTGTTGGGCTTTATTTTATTGGCTTACACACAAATCGCTTTCCAGGCAAGTGCTCAGTTATCTATTAATGAGCATTTATAATAATTAGTTTTCTACATCAAACCCTCATATTTCAATGCTAAGTGGCTTATCCCCTTAAGTGAATGAATTTAATATATAATGGCCGTACATTGGTCAACTTGATTTCTTTTAACATTTGTTGCCAGTTCGTTGTGCTCTGTGTTTAAAGTTGCGTTGTCATATCTTTCCTTACGATTTAACTCTACTATTGCTTAGGAGCACGCGAGATTTTGTTCTTTAATGGGTTTGTAAACTTTTGCAGAAGAAAGTTCTACTAGCTTTGGAAAATGCTGGAATCTTTACCTCTGGTGGCTTAGTCAAAGACAAGGTAATAACTGAACAAGATTATTCCTACTTGATACTTTGTAAATATTCTCTCTTCCTGTGAATTTGTAGAATGTGATTGTGTATTGACTAGCTTTCCCTAGAATCGAAATGTATTATTTCCATTATTTTGTTGTTAAGTCAATAAAATTATTGAAATAGACAAGTCTACTTAAATTTTGCGCCTGTCAAGGTCAGTCTTCTGCTTTTAATTGTCAATTTTGAATATAATATTGAACATTTCGAGAGGTGTGCAAGAACAAGGATTACTGAGGGGTTTCAATTTTCATTAGTAGTAAACTTGTCGCAGAACACTTGACTTTTTGAGTTTTGATGGGATAGAAAGCCAATGGTTTGATTGCACACATGCTTGGATAAAAGAGGAATTGTGTTATATTAGCGATGAATGCAAACTATCACTTCTTATGACATGAAGCTTCCTAAAAATTTCAGTAGAGCAAGTCACACACAAGATGCATTGTATCGTTTTTTATCTGGGGCCTTCCACCTGAGCTTCACAATACATTGATCCTGCATGTTTACTTCATCTTATGCCCCCCCTTTTTTGGGGACTTCAATTGCTGGTTGCTCACATCTTTTCTTTTTTACCCATAATAAATGAACTTGCAGGTTCTTTTCTGTAGCACAGAGATTGGGCGGACGTCTTTTGTAAGACAACTGGAACCAGATTGGCATATAGACACAAATACTGAAATTGTCACGCAATTAGCGGTAAACTTTCTAAATTCTCTGTTAGTCACATGCTTTTCCCTGTTTTGTAGTATTAATATTTTTCCCTGTTGGATTACGATGGTTGGTTATGGATGTGAAATTATATGATAAACCAATTAATATTTTCTTACCACATAATCCTTATGAACGATAACCTCTCTCTCTCTTGCTCTCTCACGCGGGCAAACTTATTTTTCTTTTGATATGTAAATAGTTTGATCTCCGCTTTTACTTGTTTTTGACAGTAAAAAATGCTTTCTATAGAACTCTTAACTTTTGGGCACTTTATAGTTACCTGTCTAATCAATATGGTGCAAATATTGATTAAGAATCCTTTCAATGTAACATAGTAACTTGATCAAAATGTTTCTTGATGGGACTTTGGAAAAATCACCTTTATGCTTGATACATAATGATTATTCTGCTGTGTGTTTCTAAATCATCATGATTATTGATGCTTGTGGGATCGATTGAGAAGTGATTTGTGAAAGTAATTTCTTTAAGAATGCGTTAGTAAAGTAGGGAAAAGTGTAAGAGTGTGTGTGTGTGTGTGTGTGAGAGAGAGAGAGAGAGAGTGTGTGTGTGTGTGTGTGTGAGAGAGAGAGAGAGAGAGAGAGAGTGTGTGTGTGTGTGTGTGTGTGAACAAGGGACATAAAGATGTTATTGACTCATTTTCACTTTCTGGCTTTGAATGAGAAATTTTAGAACCAAAGTTTTATATATGGACCGAGTATAATTTACTTCTTCTAGCAAAGGGTTG